>APFE030283562.1:25143-81447 GCA_000404065.3 Pinus taeda | reverse complement strand
ACATTTAATGTCGCTCATACACATAAAAACCATACTAACTAATAACATGGATTGAGACATAACATAAAATAAATATTAATAAAAAAATATCTTCATTCTTTTTTATAAATAAGAGATATTTTTTATATTTTAGAATGAAAAAAATCTATAGTTCTATCCTAGCTTAAGAGTGAGTTGACACCTATAGCTAAATGATCGAGTCTGACTGAAAATGAGGATCACGCGAGCTCTAGAGCAACCATGAAACCCTAGCTGTGCCCTTGCTGCTCTGCGCCCTTGCTGCTCTGCGCCCTTGCTACTCTGTGGCCTGTGGCTTTGGGCCCTTTGCCCTCTTTCTCAGCGTTCCTTCTTGATCTTCTGCGGTTCAGAGCGCCCGTCTTCTGCTGGGCGGGACGTTTAAGCTCGGCTTGCCCTCATGGAGGTCCCGAGCTCGCCCGAGGCAAGCCTGCCCTCATCTGCCGAAGCTTTCTCTCATCTCTTGGTCGGCTTGTTGCAGAAGAAGAAGAGCGAAGCAGCCAAGTTTGTAAAGAGGTTGGAAGACATTCTTGAAATCTCCCTATCGCCAGAGACCCCGATTAAAGTTGCCTTCTCCTTAGCTGAGAGGGCTCTTATTGGCCAGTTCACCGGTATATGGCCTTCCCCTAAGACCACTGAGTCCTAGGTAAACAGAAACTGGGCTCCTTTGATCAAGAGTAGCATCACCTCTTACTTCTTAGGACGAGGGTATTTCCTTTTCGAATTCACCTCACAGGAGGACAAGGATCTGATATTCCATAATGGCCCCTATTTCATGGGCCCCCAGGGCTTGTATCTCAACAGATGGATGCCGAATTTTGACCCCGCAGTTGATGTCCCTTCGGCTGTCCCTGTTTGGGTCAGACTTCCTAATCTTCTAGTCCATTGCTGGAACTGGGACTCACTGAAACACATCAAAAATGCCCTTGGGAAATTCATAGATAGGGAAAACACCAAAGATCAATACGACTGTGCTCGTATCTGCGTAGAAGTAGACCTAGAGGTGGGTCTCCCGAAAGCCATAAAAATCAAAGTAGGAAGCTGGTCCCATTTGTAGAAGTTGGACTACAAGCAGCTGCCTTTCAAATGCCGAAAATATCATGTCTACGGCCACTTCGCCATAGGTTGCCCAACCAATATGGAACCAGAAAAGGGTAAAGAAGAAGCTTGGAATCAGGTCAAGCTCGCCAGGAAAACCCAAAAGTAGGCTGGTCCAAACGAAAGAGGTCCTCAGGCCCCCCTTCAGCCACCCCCTCCCAGAAAGGATCAAGAAAACAAATTTGCCCCTCTAAGCTCACAAATAGAGGAAACGCAGGAACCAGAAAATCAAGCCCTCCCTCCAAAGACACCCCCAAAGGTTATGGAAATGGAGTTGATCAAGCTGGAAGTAGTGTTCCAGCAACAGAGGCAATGGCTAAAAGTGGTGTTCCAGCAATAGATTTGGCAATAGCAGAGAGCTCCAAAGGAAACATTATCACAACAGAGGAAGAGGAGCATGAATCGGATTGCTCAGAGGAAGAAGGGGAAATAGGAGAATCCCAAGCTTCGATAAGAAGATCCACAAGAGGCCGCAAGACCGGGAAAAAAGAGAGCGGGAAAATTTTAAGGATAAACTTCAAGGTAGCTAGCCAAGTCTTAAGAAGCTCCTAGCATCAAAAGCAAAGATGGCGAGAAACCAGCCCCAAGGCTCCAAGGGAGCCAACCAAAAATTCAAATGATGAAGATAGTCTCCTGGAACTATAGAGGTATGGGGAGCAAAATCAAAGAAGAAGCCATTAGAAGCTTAATAAGAACAGAAACTCCTGACATACTTCTCATCCAAGAGACCAAACTGGAAGACTCCGTCTTCCTTCAGGCAAGTAAGAAACCTTGGAGCAAATGTGAGGCGAAAGCTATCTCAGCTTGAGGGGCTTTCAGATGGCTGGCCACTCTTTGGAATGCTAGAAAATTCTCATTCGTCTTTGAGACCCTCAATACCCATTGGCTACTCTTAAAATTGCAGCACTTAGACTCAAAAGAGATTATCAGCCTCTTCAACGTGTACATCCCTGTGAAAATTATGGAAAAAAAGGCCTGCTGGGACTCCATAAGAACCCAAGAAAATCTAGTTAACCTAGAGAATATCATCATAGCAGGAGATCACAATATTACTCTCTTATCAGCAGACAAGAGAGGAGGTAGCATTGTTCAAGATCTAGCAAGGGAATGGGCAGAGGATCTTATGCAGGATTGGGACCTCCTGGACATCCAGCCAACCTCTAGTAAGCTCACTTGGACTAACAAAAGAATTGGCCCTGGTCATATTGCTGCTAGATTGGATAGATTCTTAATTCAAAGCTCTTTTCTTCTACTTGGGTTAGAGGCTAGAGTTCATATTCTCCCTTGCAACACTTCATATCATAAACCCATCAAGTTGGAACTGGTGTCTTAGCTTGACCTAGGTCCAATCCCCTTCAAATTTTGCCCGCTCTAGACTATTGAATCAAACTTCATGCATTTAGTTAAGGACATCTAGATGCATCCGATAAAAGGCTCCCCCTTTTTTGTCTGGGAGGAGAAGCTCAGAAGAGTGAAAAGGGCTTTAAAAGCCTGGGTTAAAACTATGCCCAATCCAGCAAATGAAAGAAAAAATATTCAACGCAATCTGGAAAATCACCACCTCCATGCTGAAACAGCTGATATAACTAAAGAATTTCGAGACAAAGAAGCCCAGCTCCAGCAAAACTTCCACGAGGCTTGTCTATCAGAAGAAGAGTACTAGAGAAATGAGTCACACAGTCTTTGGCTTAAAGCAGGGGACATGAACTCTTCCTTCTTCCATAAACAAGCTCAGGTAAGGAAATGTACCAATGCCATTTCCGAAATCAAAGATGGCACTATTACTCATAAAGACAATGCAAGCATAAAAAAAGTTGTCTCTCTTCACTTTCAAAGCCTGTATAGCGAAGATACAAATCTAGACCAAAGCTCTGATATGATTGATGTGGTCCCCTCCTTGATTACTGTTGAAATGAACCACCTTCTTGAAGCTAAAGTCACTAAGAATGAAGTCAAGGATGCCCTCTTTGCCATGGACCCTGGCAAAGCCCCTAGACCGGATGGATTTACAGCCAGATTCCTCCAATCTTGCTGTCAGATTGTGGAAAAAGACCTATACAAAATGGTTATCAAGTCTCAAGCTTGCCAAAAAATCGGAGGCAGCACAAACTCTGCTTTTCTTGCTCTCATTCCCAAAGAGAAAGGAGCCAACACTTTCAACAGGTTTCGTCCGACATCGCTATGTAACATCGGTTATAAACTGATTACTAAAGTTATTGCAAATAGACTTAAGCTCATCCTCCCAAAACTCATTCTGGAAAACCAAGGAGGATTCATTCAAGGGAGACAGATAGTGGACAACTACATGCTGGTCCAAGAGGCAATCCACTCAAATATGAGTCGCAAGGAAAAAGGTATGGTTGTCAAGCTTGATTTAGCAAATGATTTTGATAGATTCAAGCACAGTTTTCTACTCAAAGTCTTACACAAATTTGGATTTGGTGAGAACTTTATAAATTCGATTTGGGCCTGCATTTCGAAGCCTTAGATCGCTCCTTTAGTTAACGGCAGAGCTGCTGACTTTTTCAAAGCCATGAGAGGGCTCAGGCAGGGGTGCCCACTCTCACCCCTTCTATTTGTTCTTCAAGCCTCTGTCATAAGCTTCTATTTAGACAAAAAAATGATGGATCAAGAAATTGTTGGGCTCTATATAGCAAGAGGTGTTAAAAACATCAACCATGCCCTCTTTGCGGATGACACCTTGTTATTGGGAGTTGCCTCTGTGCTCATAGCCTCTATTTTTAAAGGAGTCCTGGACGAGTTTTGTCTATTTTCGGGAAGCAATTAAAACAATGGCAAATGCCATATCTATTGCTGGAACACCACTTCTAGCATGCTCAATTCCATTTCTAGAATCTTTGGTTTCGCAGCCTCCTCAAACTGGACTTCCTTCAAGTATTTGGGCCTTCCTTTTTTTCTTAAAAGAGCCTTCAGCAGAGATTGGCTTCCCCAACTGGAGAAATTCAAGAACAAGCTGCTTGCCTGGGGCCTTTCCTGGCCCAACATTGCTGGTAAGTCTGTCCTCATTAAATCTGTGCTTAATAGTCTTCCATTATTTCAGTTTTTAGTTCTTCTTGCTCCCTCTGGGATTCTCAGAAAAATGGAGGAGATTATTCGGAAATTTTTTTAGAAGGGGGGCAAGAAAAATGAGAAAAAGTTTTTGTTAATCAACTAGATTCCATCTCCAAACTGCTCTTGGAAGGAGGCTTGAATTTCAAAAATCTTGGATATCAAAATATCACCATGGGAGCTAAGCTCATTTGGAGAATTATTGCTCCTAACCCTGGCTGGGCTCATATAGCTCTTTGGAAAAAATATTTTAAGGGTGAGCGTTCCCGGTGTCTAGGCCATCCTCTGCCGCTCCTGAACTTGCCCTTTCAGAAGCTCTGTTCAAAAGCCTGTCTGCTTATAAATACTCACGCCTTCTGGGTCCCTGGAAATGGAAAAAGGATCAACCTTTGGACAGACACAATTATGAACAATGAGCCACTGGGAGACTGTCCCTCTCTCCATGTGTTGCGCAATTGGATGAACGATGCTGGAATGCGTTCCCTGTGGGATATCTCAACCTAGAAGGATTCACGTTGGGCTGGTTGGAAAATGGAAACGCCCCTAGATTTGGCTATAGAATGCAAGGAGCTACTCTCCAAGCTTCACGGATTAGTCCCAACGTAGATGCGAAGCAGGGAATCTAGAGGTTGGGGTGTGCAGGCTGGTGGTTATTCCGTTGCTCAGGGATATGCCAGGCTATGCGAGTGCCCCCATGTGGCTAGGAATCCAGAGCCTTGGAAAGGGATTTGGTACCACCCCTCTCTGCCAAAAATTTATTTTTTCAATTGGCTATTATGCCACTCCAAAATCTTGACTGACGACAATCTGCAGAAGCGTGGCTTCCACAACCCTTCAAGGTGCAGACTTTACAAGGTAAATCAGGAGAGCGTTTCTAATTTGATGCTAGAATGTTCCTTCACTTTGCAGATTTGGTCCACCCTGCTGAATACTTTGAGTGCCAGTGTCGAGTTGCCTTCCTCCACTGCTGATTTTTTTTACAAATCACTGCAAAGGTACCATGGTCCTCCTCCAAAAAACAAAATTATGAGCACTGCTTGGTTTGTCCTCCCTAAAATTACCTGCTGGCAGATCTAGCTTGAACGAAACAAAAGGATTTTCAGAAACTGTGAGCAAGATGTCAAACTAGTGGCAGTTAAAATTAAATGTCAGTTAAAAGAGTGCCTGAGAGAAAACAAAGATGATTTAAATCTCACTCAGCAAGATAAAAATTGGGGCTCTTCGCTCGATCTACTATTCCAAAATTTGGGAAAGAGCATCTCCCTCCCAGAAGCTTGGCAAATAAGGGCTATAGCAAATGAGCTCCAGGGATGGATTGCAAACCATCAGAGGCACTCTCTATTTTTTGATGGGGCTGCTAAGGGCGATCCTGGAAGAGCTCGTGCTAGAGGAGTTATTTTTAACCTAGCTGGATCTAGGATTTATAATTTCGCCTGGGGCTTGGGCATCGCTTCCAGCATCCAAGTGGAGGCTTTAGCTCTTTATCAAGAACTCAAGATGTTGAAAGTGTTGAACATGAGGAAGGTTAATGTTATTGGAGACTCTGAGGTTATTGTTAATACTATGGTGACTCGTTCTAAGCCAAAGGACCTAAGGCTAGCAAGGCTGATTCACAGAATTTCAGACCTTGGTGATTCTTTCCAAAATTTAAAATTCTATCACGTGTTGAGAGCTAATAATAAAGAGGCAGACACTGAAGCTAACAAAGCGACCCTTCTTACGGCTGGTGCTCTGCTCAGAGGCAGACAGGAAATATGGGAACCAATCCCTTAATTTAGTACATTGTCATGTTTTATTGCTTTCTGTTAAATCAGTTTGTTTGTACCCACAAGCTTGGGAAAATCTCTGAAATTGATCACATAGTTGCAGCTAAGAAAAGATGTGAGCTAATCATAAATGCCACGGTCTTGCAAGGTTGCTTGGCACTTATCGTTTTAGAATCACCCTTTGTAATCCGCTCTTTGGCATTAAGGCCTAGATTCTAATATATCCACTACTCGTTTCTGTAAGTAAAAAAAAAAAAAAAAAAAAAAAAAATGACTGAGTTGACAACCGTGATATTTTATGAAAGTATTAATATTAAAAAAAATATTTCATATTAATAAAAAATAAAATATTTATTAAATTAAATATTAATTTATCAATTTAATGTATATCATTAATTTATTAATTATAAAATAAATAATTAAAAATTCAAAATAAAAAATATTTTAACATTTTAGAAGATTTCAAATAGTATACTTCCCATCACTCAACCCTAGAGTTTTTGGCATGCTCAAAATTTAAAATATATTAAAATAAATAAATATTTTAATATTAATTCTTAAATAAATTTTATATATATATATATATATAATATATTATATATAATGAAAATATTTTGAAAGGGAAAAAAATTATATGGTTAAAATATTTTAATTTTGAGCATATGTAATTCTCACACACACATACACAAAGAGGGATCAAATCCTTAGAGGCACAAAATTTGAAGAAATGATGGCATCTCAAATGGTTGCTCACTCCCGCGTTGAGCTCTTGTAACATCGTGTAGATTTAAGATTTAAGATGGATGAATTAAAACATTTAATAGTATGCTTATGAGGGACGATGTGTTATTGCCTTTTCCTTATAGTCAATAAAGAGTTTTAATATATATATATATATATATATATATAATATATATAACTTCTAGAATTTATCATAGTTTGAGAAAGATCAAATCCTTCCAAATACAAAATTTTTGAAGAGTCAAATATTGCACCTTCATGAATTTGATCCCTTTCTACACATAATAGATCTAAAATTAAGATAGATTTAAATTAGTTATCTTTTATATATTCTTTTCAATATTTCTTTGATAACCTTCACAACAATTTAAAAAATACTAAAAATCAATTATTCAAAACATATATATATTTAAATAACATATACATATTTTCATCACATCACATAATAGATCTAAAATTAAGGTGAATTTAAATTAGTTATCTTTTATGTATTCTTTTCATTATTTATTTAATAACATTCACATAATTTTACAATAATTAAAAATAGGAAAATTGAACCGTAAAAAAACAAATCTATGTTTAAATAACATATGCATATTTTCATAAAGCTTCATTCTTAAATTCCCCTACTTTTATTAAAAATAATTTACATACATATTTATAAATTTAAACAATGGCAAATGCCATATCTATTGCTGGAACACCACTTCCAGCATGCTCAATTCCATTTCTAGAATCTTTGGTTTCGCAGCCTCCTCAAACTGGACTTCCTTCAAGTATTTGGGCCTTCCTTTTTTTCTTAAAAGAGCCTTCAGCAGAGATTGGCTTCCCCAACTGGAGAAATTCAAGAACAAGCTGCTTGCCTGGGGCCTTTCCTAGCCCAACATTGCTGGTAAGTCTGTCCTCATTAAATTTGTGCTTAATAGTCTTCCATTATTTCAGTTTTTAGTTCTTCTTGCTCCCTCTGGGATTCTCAGAAAAATGGAGGAGATTATTCAGAATTTTTTTTGGAAGGGGGGCAAGAAAAATGAGAAAAAGTTTTCATTAATCAACTAGATTCCATCTCCAAACTACTCTTGGAAGGAGGCTTGAATTTCAAAAATCTTGGATATCAAAATATCACCATGGGAGCTAAGCTCATTTGGAGAATTATTGCTCCTAACCCTAGCTGGGCTCATATAGCTCTTTGGAAAAATTATTTTAAGGGTGAGCATTCCCGTTGTCTAGGCCATCCTCTGCTGCTCCTGAACTTGCCCTTCCAGAAGCTATGTTCAAAAGTTGTTTGCTTATAAATACTCATGCCTTCTGGGTCCCTGGCAATGGAAAAAGGATCAACCTTTGGACAGACAGAATTATGAACAATGAGCCATCGGGAGACTGTCCCTCTCTCCATGTGTTCTGCAATTGGATGAACGATGCTAGAATGTGTTCCCTGTGAGATATCTCAGCCTAGAAGGATTCATGCTGGGCTGGCTGTAAAATGGAAATGCCCCCAGATTTGGCTATAGAATGCGAGGAGCTGCTCTCCAAGCTTCACGGATTAGCCCCAACGTAGATGTGAAGCAGGGACTCTAGAGGTTGGGGTGTGTAGGCTGGTGGTTATTCCATTGCTCAGGGATATGCCAAGCAATGCGAGTGCCCCCATGTGGCCAGGAATCTAGACCCTTGGAAAGGGATTTGGTACCACCCCTCTCTGCCAAAATTTTTTTTTTCAATTGGCTATTATGCCACTCCAAAATCTTGACTAACGACAATCTGCAGAAGCGTGGCTTCCACGGCCCTTCAAGGTGCAGACTTTGCAAGGTAAATCAGGAAAGCGTTTCTCATTTGATGCTAGAATGTTCCTTCACTTTGCAGATTTGGTCCACGCTGCTGAATACTTTGAGTGCCAGCATCGAGTTGCCTTCCTCCACTGCTAATTTTTTTTACAAATTGCTACAAAGGTACCCTGGTCCTCCTCCAAAAAACAAAATTATCAGCACTGCTTGGTTTATCCTCCCTAAAATTACCTGCTGGCAGATCTAGCTTAAACGAAACAAAAGGATTTTCAGAAACTGTGAGCAAGACGTCAAACTAGTGGCAGTTAAAATTAAATGTCAGTTAAAAGAGTGCCTGAGAGACCACAAAGATGATTTAAATCTCACTCAGCAAGATAAAAATTGGGGCTCTTCGCTCGATCTACAATTCCAAAATTTGGGAAAGAGCATCTCCCTCCCAGAAGCTTGGCAAATAAAGGCTACAACAAATGAGCTCCAGGGATGGATTGCAAACCATCAGAGGCACTCTCTATTTTTTGATGGGGCTGATAAGGGCAATCCTAGAAGAGCTGGTGCTAGAGGAGTTATTTTTAACCCAGCTAGATCTAGGATTTACAGTTTCGCCTGGGGCTTGGGCATTGCTTCCAGCATCCAAGAAGAGGCTTTGGCTCTTTATCAAGAACTCAAGATGTTGAAAGTGCTGAACATGAGGGAGGTTAATGTTAATGGAGACTCTCGGGTTATTATTAATACTATGGTGACTCGTTCTAAGCCAAAGGACCTAAGGCTAGCAAGGCTGATTCACAGAATTTCAGACCTTGGTGATTCTTTCCAGAATTTAAAATTCTATCATGTGTTGAGAGCTAATAATAAAGAGGCAGACACTAAAGCTAACAAAGTAGCCCTTCTTACAGTTGGTGCTCTACTCAGAAGCGGACAGGAAATATGGGAACCAATCCTTTAATTTAGAACATTGTCATGTTTTATTGCTTTCTGTTAAATCAGTTTGTTTGTACCCACAAGCTTGGGAAAATCTCTGAAATTGATCACATAGCTGCAGCTAAGAAAAGATGTGAGCTAATCATAAATGCCATGGTCTTGCAACATTGCTCGGCACTTATCGTTTTAGGCTCACCCTTTGTAATCCGCTCTTTGGCATTAAGGCCTAGATCTAATATATCCACTACCCGTTTCTTAAAAAAAAAAAAAAAGGAGTGAGTACATGTGATATTATGAAAAGTATTAATATTAAAAAGATATTTTAATATTTATTACAATAAAATATTTATTAATTTAAATTTATTTTATATATATATTATTTTTAATTATAATAATATTTAATTCAAAATAAATCATTTTATTTTAAGATTTCATAGTTTAGCTAATGTAATCAATCCACACAACCTTAGAGTTTCCATGCTATATTTAAAAATATTAATAATATTAAATATTTAATATAAATCTTATTACTATATCTATATTTATATATATATATATATATAATATATATATATATATATAGATAGAATTAATAATAATAAATATTTTAATATAAATTTTATATAATATATATATAATATATAATATATATGAAATATTTGAAAGGGAAAAAAAATATATGGCTAAAATATTCCAATTTTGAGCATATAAGGAAGATATGTAATTCTCACACACACATACATAAAGAGGGATCAAATCCCTAGAGGCACAAAATTTGAAGAAATGATTGCATCTCAAGGTTCTCACTCCTTCTCTGACATCTTAGATTTAGATTTAAGATGGATGTTTAAAATATTTTAATAGTATGCTTATGAAGGAGATGTGTTATTCTAGAATTTATCATGAGTTGAGAAAGATCAAATCCTTCAAAATACAAAATTTTTGAAGAGTCAAAGATTGCACCTTCATGAATTTGATCCCTCTCTACACATAATAGATCTGAAATTAAGATGGATTTAAATTAATTATCTTTTATATATTCTTTTCAATATTTCTTTGATAACCTTCACAACAATTTAAAAAATACTAAAAATGAATTATTCAAAACATATATATATTTAAATAACATATACATATTTTCATCACATCACATAATAAATCTAAAAATAAAATGAATTTAAATTAGTTATCTTTTATGTATTTTTTTTATTTATTTAAATATATTATTATATTTTAAAATAGGAAAATTTGAACGGTAAAAAACATATCTATGTTTAATAACTATGCGTATTTTTCATAAAGCTTCATTCTAAATTCCCCTACTTTTATTAAAAATAATTTACATACATATTTATAAATTTATACACATATATCTTTAAACTTTATTTACTCATTATTTAATAAATTTATATTAAATATATTTTATATTAAAAACAACATACATACAATTTTCTAGCTTCAAATTTATTAACAAAAAATTAAACAATGTTAGGGTCATGTTTTGGGAAATATCACCCCATATATACCATGTGATATAACTTCTTAGATTTATGGATTTGAATTTCAATAACCATTTTTTATTATCAATATAATTTTAATGTTGGATTTAATATGTGATTTATATGAAACTTTTATGTTTATTAATCATATTATTGTATATTTTGGGATGTATTATGGTATATTTTTGGATGGAGTTCTTGAGACGTAAAGTGGTGGGGTGGGTTGTCGTCATCTCACTAGGCCCCTCACCAAGCCACATAGTAGTGGGATGTGGTAGCACATCTCCATAATAGTTTATATAAGCACATGCAAAGTGGACATAGGAGCCTCCTAAGTCATGTTCTATCGAATCACATGGCATTTCTCATCATGCTCTACAACATATGAATGATGAAAATTCATACAGTTATATCTGGAAAAAATTCCGATGAGGATACTTGCTCGCCCAATGAGGCTTTCACTTGGTCTCGACTCAATAAGATGGAAATCAATGGTTTCCAATTGGCAAGGAGAAACTTCAATACTCTACTCTCAAGAATAATTTCACATCATTTCCATCATGGCTCTTTGCTCAGAGTCGAGTCACAAGGTGCACTAACATGGGGAAGGGGCTCCCTTAGCTCACCCGTAATAGGAGGTTCTTAATTATTTTATGGTTGCGGATGTTCATAAAACCTCTTTGGTGCTCCAACTAATTTCTATTCTACGTATCATTCCTAGTAGGTATCTCCTTCGGGAGAGCTATGTAGGAAAAGAAAGCATGAAAGTGTTGTTTCCCTTGGCCCCCATAACATCTATCTCAATTATAGGCCTAGGGTTTTTCAAGTGGTTTGGATGAACTAGAGGAGGAAACTACATATCGAGATGCAACCTTTTCAAGCATTTTATGACCTTCTAGGAAAATAACCTATAGGAGGAATCAAGGGTAGGTCACACAAGTTGATTCTACCCCATCTCTCGCAACGAAATTTTTTAAAATCCTCATTGTTGTAGTTTTGATGTTGTCTATTATTCCAGGCAAAGGTGAAGGATACAAGTTCATTCTTCAAAGTGGATCTCCCCATTGTTATGACGTCATCAAAAAATTATGATGAGTAATGAGACTCCAACACTCTCTCGTGGAAAAGGCCCTTCTCTTCTATAACACCGCTTAGAGTTTAAGTATTCCTTCAAAGAACAAGTCTAGGTTAGGGGGAAATATTATCTACCATTGGGCCCAAAATGCACCTGGGGAACCCATTATGTCACATCAAAGAGCTTGAGTACAATGTGGGGTAACATACTATTATGAAAGGGGGTGCAGTGAAGCTCAATTGAGAGATCAAAGTTCAATAACACAGTTTAGACATCTTACTCTAAAGCGAGTCCAAGAGGAATTTTCTTAGGTAGAGAGAGAACTAGCAAACAAGAGATGCACCCTCGTGGACACTGTAATGCTAGTAGAAGTAGTTGATTGGGTTCTAGATGTAGGGTGCACTAGAGGGCACTATAATTAGTACATGTACACAGTGAGCATTTATTGGAACCTAAAGATCCTCTTTGCCAAAGTTCAAGTGGACAAAAATGAGAGTATGGAGGACATTATTCTATCTCTAGATCAAATGTAGTGGCAAATGGTTGTTATGGATTAAGGGCTAGGCCAAATTGAGAAGCACATATGCCAGCTATGAATTAAAGGCTAGGTCGTATTGAGAAGCACATGGGCATCCCTCGTAAACAAAGTTGCTCCTGAGGACAAGGAACCCATTCAACTTATATGTCTTTTAGTCTCTTTGTCTTAAACTTTTTTATGTTTCAATTCTGTAATTTTCAGTTTAAAAGTGGCCGAGAAGACCCAACAAATAGTTTGGGTATTATGTTCTCTAGAATTATGGATAGTATCTTATCTTCTATTTTTTGAAGAAACTAAAGTTCTCTCTGGTTAGGTCTTTCAAGTGGTCCCCTAAATCACACTTCTAAAAATTAGAATGTAAACCTATTTTTTTAAATACAAAAGCATATATATTATATATATATAAAAATTGCATTTTTAAGTAATTTTCTTTGAATTAAAAAAAAAAATAAAAAAATAAAAATTGAAATTAAAAAACCATTAAACAAAAATATTACATAAATGCATACAAGTTCTAATTATGCACAAAAATAAATAAAATTTATATTTTAATATTATTTTATAATATTACAAATTCATGTAATACTGAGAAGTTTCCTAAATTATAATAATTTAAAATATTATAGGTATTATTTTCATTTATTATTATTATATAAATCAATTTATAATAAATAAATAAGTAATCAAATTATATTTCAAATTCAAATGAACTAAGTTTTCTCATATTTTAGATTATATAGTATTAAGTTAAGAATTAAGTTTTCTACTAATTAGATTATATATTATTAGGTTAGTTTATATAATATTTTTTAAATGTGAGGGATTTGGTAATTTATTGCAAGTAAAAGGTAAAGTTCAATGTTGCTATTATAAATCTTAGATAATTAGTGCTAATAGCTCTTAAGTTAGTGCTTAAGAGGTAATTTGTGACTTTATGGTTTAGTAAGAGTAAAGCCTATTGAAATTTTAGGGTGGAACTCTATTCCAAATGTCACTTACTCTTGGAACATATTACAATGTATCAATTGAAAGAATAAAAGAATTAATATGTAGTATTAATTTTACTTAAAACACTACTTATAACATGGTTGATTTAAACCTTGACAAACCTTATATATGGCTTATTGTAAAATGTAAATAATTTATAGAATATTTTTTAGATTTAAGGGATTTTGAAAGAATTAATATGTAGTATTAATTTTACTTAAAACACTCTTATAACATGGTTGGTTTAAACCTTGACTAACCCTATGTATGGCCTATTGTAAAATGTAAATAATTAATAAAGCCAATTTGTAATTTAGAGCAAAAGCCAACTTCAATATTGGTTGTTGCCACTATAACCTTACACTGGGTACCAACAACTTTTAAGCTAATAATAATTAAAAGATGATTTATGATTTTATGATTTAGTAAGAGTAAAAAGTAGAATTTCATTAAAAATCTATTCCAAAAATCACTACTCTATTCCAAAGATCACTACTTTGAAACTTTATTACAACTAGTGAGTTGAGAAACTTTATTACAACTTGTAAGTTGAAAAAATTAATATATGATATCAATTTTACTTAAAGCCCTCCTTATAATATAATTAGTTCACACTAACTCTATATGATGTATTGGAAAATATAAATAATCATGGAAAATATAAAACAATCTGTAAATCCAAACCCAGTCAACTTACAATTCCAATTTCACCTCATACAAAAATAAATAAATAAATAATGGAATTATGTTTTAAATTCAAATGAGGCAAACTGTCTCAATATTTCAACCATGGCTAACGCATGACTATGATATCAGGTCAGTTAAAAGAGTTACATGTAATATCAATTTTACTCCATCACTCATTACAGATATGAAGTCAGGGGAAAGATGTCATAAATAATATAAATTTTACTCGACCCATCCTTACATATATCAAGTCAGTTGAAAGGCTTCATATCAATTTTAATCTATCACTCATTACAGATGACTTACAAATATCAAGTCAGCTGAAACAGTTCATAGGGTAATATCAATTTTACTCCAACAATCATTATATATATTCAGTTGGAAGACTTCATAGACTTCATATGTAATGTCAATTTCAGTCCATCAATCATTATATATTATTTTTCATCTCACAGTTGAGAGACATGAGAATACAAATGAACCACTCAACCTCCATGTCAATGGATCCCGAGAATCTGGATGACTAGGTTTTAAAAAATATTTATAAACCTCTGGAAGAAAACTCTGAGAAAACACTTCCATGATTCAACAATTATCTAATATTGTATATTTTAAAGTGTACGCAAGGTCAAGAATGGCTGTTTAAATCATTAGAGGAGGAATCTATTTATAATTATGGCAGGGATATGATCAAGGCAATAATGAATAGATGAAGACTTCGAATCTCTACAAAAGGTCAAAGCGACAGCAGCTTTTTGGGGATAGGATAGGATAATAATCTAAAATGTTGAAAATACAGACCCAAGGAACAGGTTCATGACGTTAACAGAAACTATATGATATTAAATATACAATATGAAATTTCCTTAAATCAAGCAATGTATATTTCTGAGCAAAGAATCTATGTTTCAGCACCATGTGCAACCAATTAGCTTTCAGATTTTGAATTAGATGTTGAATGGGTTTTCTCTTTCACTGCCCTGAACCATGCACAGTTATCGATACATGCAGCGTTCCAGCGCTCTGAATATAGATAGATATTAATCACTTCACATATACCAGCCTAGGTTCATTTAACTCCACATTTATCATGCTATTCCTAGATGTGCAAAGGATATATGTTAATTTTACTTGAAGTATTCAGAGAATTACATTATCATCTTTATATTTATATTGGGGTGTAGGATAACTATTTTCGAGACCTAAATACCATAGAGTAAAGGATACTTGTTAACTCCAAGTTAAGCCAAGAGGGAATCATACTGTAGTCTTTTTATTGGGTTGTAGAATTGATGTAATGACATAAACATTATTGAGATGTAGAATAAGTATTTTTGAGAAATGACATAAATATCAAATAAATAATTTAGGGAAAAATAAACCATAAAGTAAAGGATACCTGTCAACTCCAAATTAAGTAAAGAGAGAATCACACTGTAACCCTTGTATTGGGTTGTAGAATTAATGCAATGACATCACACTGTAACCCTTGTATTGGGTTGTAAAATTAATGCAATGGCATAGTAGAAAGATGAGATAAATACTAGAGAAAAGAGATGAGATGAATACTAGAGAGATGAGATAAATACTAGAGAAAAGAGATGAGATGTGATGTGATGTGTTGGAATAATTCCTGCTTGAAAAATGAAACTAGCTAAAAATGATATATAAAGATGAATAATTATGTGGTTGAAATAATTAAATTAAATATAAGTGTACCCTATACTTGTATAAAAGGTGGGTTGTACACTAAATGTAACACAGGAATGATATATGGTTTATTGCTCCCTGTTTTCTTGCTTCTTATTCTGGTTTTCTTGCTTATTATTCTTCAGGTTTATGTCTATATATGTATTTGTTTCCACCGTTAAAACCAACCAGATGAGCCAGACCAGAAAGGTAAAAGAACTATTTAAAATACTGAAAATTTGTACTTCAAGCAAAAGCTTTCAAGCTACCGACCTCTGTCAAAAAGGAGAAGGAAAAAAATGGGCCACTAATGTTACGTTTCCCTGAGCTGATAAACACATGGAATTTCATTGATAGATTTTCATGCGTATTATCTCTGAAGCAGTAACAATAACAAAAAAAAATAAAAAATCCTACATTTCGACTAATAAACCTTAGGAAACATCCCACGATTTTTGTGGTGATTGAGCTGTGCCTCCATGGGAATTGGGGCTGTCTGTGGGATATTTGATAACATTTATATTGTTATAGGAGCTCAGATGATTCTTTCCTGGAGCAAACTGGGGTCTGTCACGTCCTGAGAAAGCCCTAGGTATTCCTCCTGCGACCTCCCCGACCCCGAGGAAATCTCGTGTCAATTTATCTTCACCATCTTCAAGATTTAGGTTTCCCCAGGGAATATCAATCATTGGAACCCTTCCCTGTAATTGGGACTCTCCCATGTCCTCTCTAGGGTGCCCATTACCACCAAAACTGGTACAGGAATCCATGAACTGCCCACCAACTGTGGTTGACTGCATATGGTTTTGAGTGATGTAAAGATCACTTGGTGTAAAAGGATCTACTGAGCTTTCAGGAAGATGGCCGGGGTTCTCTGATGCTCTCTGCTGGACTGGACTTGCACTGAAACTATATTGTGATCTCAGAGAATTGCAGGTTGAAATATCGTTATCCATGGGCCTGAAAGATTGAAACTGATCTTTCAAATTCGGAACTGTTAGTCCTTCTCGCCTGGAAGCCCAGGATGAATGTAGGCCTGAGCCAGCCATGCGAAGGGCTGAAAGTAATGGAGCGTTACTTGCGGTTGCACCCATTTGTGCTGCTTTCTGAAGTAGGGCCGTAGCTGACATTGATGGGGTACTGTCGTAGCTTGTATTTCTGTCGGAATTGCTCAAATCTCGTCCAAAATTTGGAGAATTTATTCCATGGAAACGCGAACTGTAAATACTAGAATACATGCTGCCAGAGTTTGTGCTTGTGGTCGACATTGGCATTGGAAATCCATGAGCGTTTCGCCGGAGTTGAGATTCGAACTCGTGACCAGCCAACGCCACTGGACCTGGCTGCATGGTTTTGGTGCCATAAATGAATCCAGCAGGGTGAATCTGTTCAATAGGGTTAGCAGCTTGCTGGGTGCTCTTATCCTCATGGCCCAAGAACTGCAGTGAATGCCCAGATCTTACAGAGCCCTCTGAGAGATAAGAAGGAACTCGGCCATGAGGTGAAGGTACATTGGATTTATCAGTAGACAATGATGGAGCAACTTGAGGCAGTATGCTTATTCCCTCTGTCATTCTCGTGCCATCCTCGGCTAAAGCATCGCAAAATGCTCGGTGCGTGATAAAGCTGTCCCTCCTGAAACACATCATGTCCAAACTTAGATTAGCATAGGCTACCATTCAATCTCTCATTGGTAACTACCAGATTGCTGAACTTATGTCTCATTGGTAACTACCAGATTGCTGAACTTATCTCCAGGAATATCCTGGAATCAGGATTATTTTTACCATAGACATAAGAAATCCTGCCAAATCTATTTGATTTCAAAATATGTTTCATTAAATGACTTATTGTTACAAAATCTGTTCTTACAGGAATTTAATACCATAGATTGACCTTATCCTCATAAGAGCAAAGAGAAGGATTACAGAAATCTCAAGGTGCAAGCCCTTATTAATTCCTTAAAATAGATTTGTTTTAATTTCTATTTTGTATTTTGATGGGTTTATGAAAAAAGGGTAAAAATAATTATAACAGACAACATTTCTTTTCATTTTTACATTTTCTAAATGCTTAATAAATTTAATTTTTGAAGTACTTAATAAACAACATAAACATAAAAGTAAACTTGATTTTTAAGATAATCAATACAGAATTTTTTATATATTTTTATTTATTTTCTTGACACAATGAATTTATTTTATTTAATCATTTTCTAAAAGAGTTTTTTATATTTTAATATTTTATTTTATTTTTTTAAATTTCAACCATTATTGCATTTTTTAATGGTTAAGATTATGTTTTCTATATTTATTTTAATATATTATAAATTATTTATATTGTTTGTTAATAAAGTCATTATTTATTTATTAAGATTTGGTAATTACAGTTTCTAATATAATTTGTATTTTTATCATACATAGGATTTTAAACCTTTTAAAAATATAATACATTTTAACATTATATAAATAACATTTGTTTTTTTAAATTATTTTTCCAATTTGGGACAAATTGACCCAGCAAAAAATAGGTTGAAAATAACCATTCATTTTTTAGTTAAACTAAGTATTTGTTAATAAACAATTCACATTATTTGTTAATAAACAATTTACATTAGTGAAAAAAGTAAAATGTTAAATTGCTATTTTTTATTAAAAGAAGTAACTGGCCAATAGACATTATAATTAGCATTAAATGAGTAAGAGCTGTATATACTTACCATTAAATTTTGGCAAACCAATTATCCAGCCATAGACATATAGAGCCTCATATTTACATTCAATATTTCATGATTATCTCAAACATCCACTATTAATGATTCACTGTTAATGATTCCATCAAATCCTCAACATTCACTAACTTAAACAACCAGCACACTAACTGCAACTTCAATAAAATTGAATCAAATAGATTTATTAAAAAAAAACACTATATGCATCCTTATCATTAGATCCGACCGATTCCATAAACAACATTGAATTATTGCACCAAGCTACTCCTGTAGCTATTTATTATTCACATGCAATGATTTCCTTTGAATTAATCTAGCTGGATTCTTTCACATCCTGTCTCACAGATAAAAATGCGTCTTTTTCAACTACTATATAGCTCATATAGTAAAGTATTAAGCGGCCTGTATAGTCATTTCATGTACAATTTGGATCCCAACAACGCCAGTTTTTCGCAGGAAATTGCTTCTGTTTAGTAACTATGATACTGGTTCGCTCTTAAAATTTTCATTTAGACGAGAATTAATCTATTTGGAATCTTCCAAACCCAGCCTCCTTCCAACAAAATTTCAACTCTTTGAATTATGTAGCTCATCTTGGTAAAACAATGAGGGGCATCTATAATCTTTCTATGTACAAGTTGGATCCCAGCAGTACCAGTTTTTCCCAGGAATTTGTTTCTGCTAATAACTATGATATTGACATGCTCCAAAAAAATTCATTTTGGAGGAATAGAAGAGTACTGTGTAGTGTGTCTGGTATTTGAAATTTGAAATCTGAAAATTCAATCAATCTGAACAGAATGGTAGTTTGCTAAGACATCCAGAAATTCAATCAATCCAAGCACAGTGGTAGTTTACTAAGCAGATATAAAACAGCTTTCTGTGTAATGGGTGATTCTGAAAAACTGATTAAGAATAGTCATAGGTAAAGTTATTCGAGTTTTAGTTAAGATTTATGATTAAGATTAAGAAACACTCAAAGAAGTGATGGTGTCTAAAAACATTGTTATTAAAATCTAACTAGTTACCTCATTAACATTGAGTTTTTTAACTTTTAAATAAATTATATTAAAAATTAATATCATAGCAAAACTATAAATACTTATAAACCTAAAACTAACAACCCATAACTTTATCCAAACCATAAACCTTAAACTAAAAAACACCTGATAACTTTATCAAACCACCCTAATATTTAGATCAACTAAGTAATGATCACCTCACCTAAATAAGTAATGGCCACCTCACCTATTAATATATTGCTAACTTACATGTCCTAAAAGCAACCGATAACTTTAGCCAAACCACCCTGATATTTAGATCAACTAAATGATGGTCACCTCACCTAAATAAGTAATAACCATCCCACCTATTAATATATTGCTAGCTTACCTGTCCTCAAAAACAACTGATACTTTTATCCAAACCATAACCTGAAACTAAAAAACAACTGATAATTTTATCCAAGCCACACTTATATTTAGATCAACTAAATAATAGTCACCTCACCTCAATAAGTAATTGCCACCCCACCTATTAATATATTGCTAGATTACATGTCCTCGATGTGTATGCAGGTAGCTAGGCTTCCTTGGGTTGTGTTAAAAAGTCTGTTACATCTATGTGAAATAAAGTTCTCTATCAATAAAATAATGGAATAATGTTAACTGTGAACTGAGTGTACTGGTTTATTATACTTTCTCGTGAATGTGTGAATCTGGAATAACAATAAGATAGAGCCTTTTGTCTTTGTATGATTATAAAATATTTATTTTTTCACTGTCTTATATGATACATGTATAAAATATCACTGGATAAATCTACTTTATATAGTTTTCTGATGAATTTTACAACTATTCAACTTCTTTTTATACCTGGAAAAAAGAGTCCCGCAGTCACATCTATATTCCCTGGTGCCACAGGTCTTGGAATGAGCCTTCCAGTCGGACTGAACAGCGTATCGTTTGGAGCACCTGTCGCACTTCCACTTCTTCTCCCCATGCTTTCTGCAGAAATGCTTCTTGATGCCAGTGAGATCTCCCAGCGCCCTGGTGGGATCATGGTGCACGCAGGTGGGTTCTGGGCATATGTAAACTCTCTTCCTCATCTCAGAGCTCGTTCTTTGTTTCAGTTTCCATGGCAGGTTATGCCCTCGCCTGTGAAGCTGCAGGTTCTGATCTCGCTGGAACCCTTTGCTGCAGACCTCACAGACGAATCTGTTGGTAGCCATGAGAGTCCTAGGCGACAGAGCAATCACTTCTGCATCTGGGTCTGTAAAAAACATCAATACAAAATCACGAGGCCATTGGATTAAAGAGTTTGTTAGAGTTGTTTAGGTAAATTTGACTGGGTCAAGTATCTAGTGATTTTGGAGTTTCGGTTGTGATTTTGGAATTCTAGCAGTGAGAATCTATAGTCTTGCTCATAATATTTGTATATCTATATGGATTATAGTTATTTAAAAGTAATTAGATTCCAAAAGTAAATTAGTATTTGGATCAGACATCTCAATAATGATGTCTTAGACGCTACTACTTCCTAACAAAATGATCAAATTCTAACTAAATGAAGTATCTGATTCTATAGAATAAAATTCTGAATAAATGAAGTATCCGATTCTATAGAATACTGAAGCATGCCATTTGAATTGGGTACATGGAAAAATGGGTGTGAAGCATGCCATTTGAATTGGGTACATGAAAAAATGGGTGTAAAGCTTGCCTGGAGTTCCTGGAAGATTTCTCTTTCTCTTCTTCACTGGGTTTTGCTGAGCACTGTTTATATTTCCGGCGCCATTTGCAGACGTTGGTGTTGAGAATTGTTGTGGTGGCTGTTGCTGAATGCTCTCACTATCAGCCATGGCAGCTGTATTGCCAGAAGAAACGCTGGCCTCTCCAGAGGCAGACGTTATGTTAGACATGACTTCCACTGACTGAATTCTCTCTGCGTATCAGATGAAATTGAAAGAAATCAATTTGGGATTTCTATTGGTTTGTTTCACGCCGATTGGAGTCAACGTTTTACGCATAAAAATGAAAGAATCTCACCCCGGAAAAACCCACTCATTCAATTTAAAACCCTCCCTGAGACTATTCAGCCCATTTTTCTTCCCGGTCTTCAGCTCTGGTCGCAGCCATGGACATTTATATATAAATCATAGATGCCAGGTCTCAAGTTTAATATGAGAGAGTTTGATGTGATGATTATTTTATGATATTTATTATTGATATCTGCCCTCAATGATTGGCCCCAATAAATTTCGCGTATAGTCCCTTCGTAATCCGAACTGGGCTTTGGCGAGAGACTATTGGGTGTACGAGATTGAGTACACATGCAAAAAACTAAAACCATAGTAGCCTCCCAACTTATCTTCCTGCCTTTATCCATTTCGGGTTTCATGTGTGCGAGCCACTCAAATCCGAGACAATAATTCTGTTTTAATTAATTTTGGAATTGATAGTTTTTTAGTGAATACAAATAATAGACATTTAAAAAATTGATAAGAAGTACTTAGGGTTGCAATTGATATTAGAGAATTAAAAAAAAAACCGGGATTTTAACCATAAAATTATTCATCAAATTTTTTTGTGGTTAAGGGAAAAAAATGGGATTTTAACCATAAAACTATTCATCCTAAATTGTTTGTGGTTAAGGAAATTTTGCTTGGGTTAGAGATAAACTCATAGTTGAGATAGAACAACTCTTGTGTCTAGAAAAGTAAAACCTCTAATTTTTAGAATAGACATTCCATTTACTTTTAAAATAAAAGTATTTGTAAAAAATATTTTAGTGTTGGGTTAGAGATAAACTCAGAGTTGAGATAGAACCACTCTTAAAAATTGTGTAAAGAAAAGTAAATCCTCTAACCTTTGGAGTGGGCATTCCACTCATCTTTAAAATAAAAGTATTTGTAAAAAATATTCAAGAGTGTTGGGTTAGAGATAAACTCATCGTTGAGATGGAACAACTAGTAAAAATTGTGTAAAGAAAAGTAAAACCTCTAACCTTTGGAGTGGACATTTCACTCATCTTTAAAATAGAAGTATTTGTAAAAAATATTCAATAGTGTTGGGTTGAGTATAAAGTAAAAAAAATATTTACTATCTCAAGAGATTATGGGGTTGAATAGTATCTGGATTCTAAAGTAAGATTTTTGTTCAATACAAAATATTTTATGATAATCTTTTTAGAGATAAACTAGTATTAAAAACTTAAAATGTTTAATATTTAAAGTTGACATTTTACTCATCCTCAAGGAAAAAATATTTGTAAATAGATATTTTAAGAGAATATTGGATTGAATATGAAGTTACAAAATGTTGCATTATCTAAAAGGGTATTTTTATTTGGATTGCAGACTCAAATGAAGCCAAGTAAACAGTTTACTTTGTTTTTTTTCCATTTTTGTTTACTCTCTCAAAAGAGTTTTTTTATCCATTTTTGTTTACTACTTCAAGAGAATGTTGGCTGGAATAGTATTTGGATTTTAAACAATTTTTTTGTTCAGTACAAACTATTTAATGATGAATCATTTTGAGAAATAAATTGGGTGTAGAAAAGTAAAACATTTAATATTTAGAATTGACACTTCACTCATCTTCAAGATAGAAAAAATTGTAAAAAAAAATAAAGTTACAAAATTTTACATTATCTAACAGGACATTTTTATTTGGATTGCATACTCATATTTTATGATGAATTGTTTTTAGAGATACATGTTGCATTATCAAAGAGGATATTTGTATTTAGATTGCATACTCATACTTTATGATGAATCATTTTTAGAGATAAACTTAGGGTAGAAAAGTAAAACTTTGATTTGGATTGCAAACTCATATTTCATGATGAATCATACTGAACTTAAAAAAGTAAAACTTTTAATATTTAGAATTGACACTCCACTCATAGTCATGAAAGAAAATTTTGTAAAAAGATATTTCAAGAGAATGTTAGATTGAATATTAATTCTACAAAATTTTGCACTATGTAAGAGGACAACTTTATATTTTGCATTATGGAAGAAGACAATTTTATTTGGATGCAAACTCTTACCACTTAATAGACTTGAAACCAAGTAAACTATTGACATGTTTTTTATCCCTTTTTGTTTACTACCTCAAAAGAGTGTTGGCTTGAATAGTATTTGGATTCTAAAGCAAATTTTTTATCCAGCACAAAATATTTTATGATGAATCATTTTTTGGGATAAACTGAGTGTAGAAAAGTAAAACATTTAATCTTTAGAGTACACTCCACTCATAGTCAAGATATAAAATTTTGTTAAAAGATATTTCAAGAAAATGTTGGATTGAATATGAACTCACAAAATTTTACATTATTTACAAGGACATTTTTATTTAGATTACATACTCTTAGCATAAATCCAAGTAAATCATTGACATTGATTTTTATCCATTGGATACTTAAATTTCCAATTTTCAATTAACATAAACTCAATGAGAATAATACCTCACTTTATATTTAACCATTAACATAACTCTGAAACAAAGAAAACTGTTAACTTTGCTCTATACCCATTAGATACCCAAATCTTCAATTTACTTAAACTCAATGATGATAAGGGCTTCAACCACCATGAGTCTTTCATTTAGCATTTAACAATTAACATGTTGTTTTGTTAAACAAACAAAATAAAATGTTGACTTTGCTCTATACCCATTAGATACCTACATGTGCAATTTACATAAGCTCAATAATGATAGAGACTTCAACCATTATAAATCCTTCATGGTATTTAACATGTTGAACATGTTAAGTTATTTAAATAAAATGTTAACTTTGTTATACCCATTACATCCCTAAATATTCAATTTAGGTAAGCTCAATGATGATAAAGACTTCAACCATTACAAGTCTTTCCTTTAGTATTTAACATATTGGTTTGTTTTTCTAACATACCGTTCATTTTAAATTTGAGTAGATAATTTTTCTTGTAAATTTTTTATTTTTTTAAGGAGTTTCCATCATATTCAAATCAGTCTGATGTATTTAGTGGCACTTTTTTATTTTTTTAGGAGTTTCCATCAGATTCAAATCAGTCTGATGTATTTAGTGTGCCACTGTATGTTTTTAATTGAAACATCAATATCTTTTGACTATTTATTTTCTCTTGGGGACATCAACATCCCAAAGCTTTCCAACCACATGAATTTTTTTTTATTTTCCCGCAACTTTCTCTTTCTGTGATCTTGAAATCCAATAGGAAAATTTAAGGCCCAGAGGTGGAATAGGAAAGTTCAAGGTCCAAAGGCCAAGAATGAGTAGAATCGGTCAACTCTGAGAATTGTCTTAGTTTTTATTTTCCTTGGCAAATTGTACCTTCCCTGGTTTTGGTAGGTATTAATTATCCCCCTAGCCAGAACTCAGATATCTTATTAATTCGAGTTTAATTGAGTGCCACAGTTCTCTGGTCCCTTATGGAGCCCTTGATCGTGATTAAATGAATAAGCATTTATGTGATAATATCAGTTTCAGTGAGTGTGTCAGTAAATGCTGCAGCGATCTATGATTGAGTCTGGTTTCAGGCACTTTGATGCATTGTTTGAACACAACGAAGATTCTATACGTGTGGCCTGTGATGGATTGAGAAAACACATGTAACTGCTACCAGTGATTCCTATGCTGGAATTTGAATATTAGTGATTCCTCTACAGGATTTTGAATATCATGGAAATGAATGTGAAACGATTAGGTCGGTTAAGGAATGTTTCCTGTTTGAGAATAGGAAAAGGTATATATATATGAAAATGAAGTAGAATAAGGTGGGAGTATTTGTAAATCTATTTAAATATTAAAATTTTAGAAGTTAGCTTAGAATAAGGTGGGATTATTTGTAAATCGATTTAAATATTAAAATTTTAGAAATTAGTGATGATTTTTATTATTTGTATTTTTTTTACGAGTTTATAATAAGTTTTCTAGAGATTTAAACATTTTTGAAAATTATTTATAAATCTATTCCAAACACCAAAATTTATTTTATTTTTGAGTTTTCCGACATAAATTGTATAAATTATACTATTTAAATTTGTAATTCCAATAA
This sequence comes from Pinus taeda, assembly GCA_000404065.3. Classification (NCBI taxonomy): domain Eukaryota; kingdom Viridiplantae; phylum Streptophyta; class Pinopsida; order Pinales; family Pinaceae; genus Pinus; species Pinus taeda. Next base: position 55,793 of record APFE030283562.1, on the reverse strand, counting down.
ATTTCAATTAATCCATATTAATTTATTATTGAGATGCGTGCAAAATTAATCATAAATACAATCTAAAAAACTGTCAAATACGACAAACTCTGTTTGAAATATCAATATAGCTGATGAGGAATATGTCAAGATGCATCGAATTAGCATTTGTAGGAGTCATTGAATGTATATAATTAGGAAACATGGAATATGAAGTGATGTTTTGTAGGAGTGATCGCCGCATGAAACAGTGTTTATGGGACTTCAAATGTCAATTGCGATTGATGCATTCAACAATCTCTTCTGGGTGCTAAAGTCTTCCTTTTTCTCTCTTTTTATTTTTAAACAAATTATGAAAATTAATATATTTTTAATCTTCATCATTTTCACACTTGAAAAATAGAAAAATGTTAAAATTAAATATAATAAATATATTCATATAAATTCAATAATTAATAAAAATTGATAAACCGTTCACAAACCTTATTCTCACCACCATTATCAAGTAGGGTTTAAAAGTTTTTTCCAAATGTCAAAAAGGTGAAATACTTTTTTTTTTTTCATTACGAAAAATGCTTAATATATTATCATATGAGATCAAAATACACTTTTGTCATCACCAATATATTATCATATGAGATCAAAATACATTTTTTGTCATCACTCATCCATGTCTTATATATCATATATCAAATCTAGGTAAGCATAAAGGCTTCCCATCTAGAAAACTATATAGCAATGTATTTCATAATAGGGCCCAAATGCAATTGTAGCCATATAAAATAGGGTGCAAATTTAGTCAAAAAGTGCATCATTGAGGATATATACATAATAATCCAATGTTCCCCCCACATCTTTAACATTTATTCACAACATGAGGAAAATAGGGAGGCAGATTTTCAAAAAAGGAAGATTTCACTTGATACTAGAAATAAAAAGAATATCACAAAAAGACAACCATAGTTACCCAGGAAATGGAAACACCCTAGCATCGAGAATAGTGTCTCCGAGTTTGATTTCAATGTGCATACCGCCTAAGTGTTCCTGTAGACCCCTCTTTGATAGTTCATGTGCTTGTTGATTGTATTCTCTTCCGATGTGAATGATTGATGAGTTACTAAAAAGTGTCCATTGATTGTCAATTTTCTAGAGCCATCTAAGGAGCAAATGTTGTTTAATTTCTACACATCCATTGACATGCTCAATAATAATCTTGGAGTCCCCAAATATATGGATATCAGGGATGTTGCGGAAGTGTGTAAACCATAAAAGACCTAAGAGGGCCATTGCTTCAGCCCTAGTATTCGTGTCAATGCCCGCATTCCAGTGTACCCAGAATTCCTGTTCTTTTGAAAAATCTATCCAAAAGCCACATCCACATGTGTTTCTTTGAGTTGCGCCATCGAAGAAACCTGTCGGATACTCCATCTGAGGGCCTCACTACTTGTGATCTTCTTTTTATTTCTAGTATCAAGTGAAATAACGATAGAGTGACAGGATACAGTGCGCTCAAAACCAGCATAAAGTTGTCATTTGAGTTTTCAAATATGTTACTATTTCGTTGCTTCCATATCAACCAAAAAAGGATTGGGGGAATGATCCTCCATGAATGCTTCTGTGTACTCCACCATTGTATACAAACCATGATGTTGTCAAAATGTTTATAAGGAAAACCAATATAAGTAACCAATTTTTCCCATACCTGAACTATATAGGGGCATTTAAGAAACATCTGCTCATTGTTTTCCTCCACTAGTCTACAAATCGCACAGATACTGGGTCCATGCCACTGCTTCTTTTGTATATTTTCCCACGTGAGATTTTTGTTTTTGTAGACTAGCGAGAAGAAAAGGATGATTTTGATGGGAATTTTAGTTTTCTAGAATGTAAAAATCACATATACCCCGAGGCTGAACCTCCCTTCCACAGAGTGTGTTATATGTATGAGCTACCATGATATTCCCCACCTTCATCTTGCCCGTTGAGACAAACTAATCATTATTCCCTTCACGATAGATTCCTAGTAATTTCATGTCGGCACAGATCTAATCCCATTCCCTCACTGTTTGCCCAACTAAACCCAGCTCCTCTGCTCTTTTCCAAGTAGGACAAGGACCCTGCCAAGTCGACAAAACTTGGCTCCAAAAATACATATCGCGTCCATTTATGCATCATATGAAATCCTCAAGAATGTTGCATTTCAATCCAACACCCAAAATGCAATCAACACCAATGAGAACTTGTGACTTGACCCCATAGACCATGCAAGATACTGTCAAAAAAATTATCTATCTTTTGGAAACTAAGCCAAATTTCCAAGTCTGATGGGATCCCTATACATCCTTTGTGATACCAAAACATAAAATTTTACTACTTCTGGTATTTATTTCTAATGATCTTACCCTAGATACCATCAGCGAAAATCCCCCTCCATAATGATTTCAGCAATATTGCCCATCCAAAGCGATGAATATTCATAATCCCCGAGCCCCCCATACCCTTTGGAAGAGTAATTTGGGACATCTTGGCCAAATGAAATTTATTTTATTGACTACTACCCACCTAAATGAAATTGGCCATAATTCTATTAAGGCCTTTTCTAATAGAAAGTGGGATATGAAACAGATGAGCCCAGTATACCCGGAACTACATGAGAACTGCTTGTGTCGGGATTATGCGACCTCCCAGTGATAAGCATCTCAATTCCCATCTAGAAATCCTTTTATAGAAACGGTCTATGAGCCATGTCCAATCGACGACCTTGTAGCTACATGGTTTCATATGATAGCCAAGATATTTCATACCACTCATCATCAGCTCCGTAGCTATCCCAAAAAGACTTTTAATATAAGAAATTGCCTCCATATCACAGTTGTCATGATATACAATCGACTTTTGAAGATTCATACGTAATCGAGTAGCATTAGCAAATTTTGAAAAAACATGAGAAAGAGTCAGCCAAGAAAAATGGTTTAACATCCCCATAATAAGAACATCATCAACGAAGAAACTATGTGAAATTTTGATGTCATTTCCCATGTGCAGAGCGAGAAACTGTCCATATGACACCGCTTTTTTAATATGAAAACTCAACCCATCCATCGCCAGGATAAATAAGAGTGGGGAAATCGAGCATCCCTGTCGAAGACCCCGACTAACCATGAAGAATTTTGATGGATATCCATTGATGATCACAACATAATTTACATTTGTAACACATGCCATTATCCACTCCACACATTTGGACTGTAATATGGACTCTGAAATACTATAAACACAGAATAACAACTTTAAAATACTTGTCAATATATCTTGCAGGAGGATAACTCTCCTACATTTCATAATCTCACAATACGGTGATGCATTTATTGTTCATTTTATAAGCTAATATGTTATCTATTATTTCATACCAAGTTTCATAAGCACCACTAGCAATCATTGGTAGATAAATAACATATACTAATTGCTCACATGGGTAAGGAAATAACATATAATATTTGTTTCGAAGAAATAATATATATATTAATTGCTTTAAGAGGGTCTCTCCAACTTACTGTGGAGTTGATGTTATAGAGGTGTAAATGTTTGTAAACATCCAATATATATGTCCGCTCAATTAAAAAATAAAAATTAAAAATTAAAAGTAAAATAGAGCTCAATATGAGATAAATGAAAATTGTAACAGTAAAGATTTTGTTTTACCGCAATGACTTTGGTAAAAGATTAATGTTATTTTATTGAATTTATTATAAAAAATACAAGCTATGGACAACCATAGAATTACTGTAAAAAGAGAGTTTCATTTACCACACAATTAAGGTAGTTAAGGTAGTTATTCTTCTCCCTAGAGATACATAATCTCAGTTGGGACAAGGAGGTAAGAGGGTGGGAGGAAAGAAAACCTGAGGCTATATTGGATACTTGGTACCTAGTTGAAGGAGGTCCAAGAAAGGAGTTGAAGCTTTAGGGTTTGGAACCTGAAACAGGACATTGTTGATAGCCAAGAGGGTGGGAGGAAAGAAAACAGAGGCAACCTTGGAGACTTGGTACCTAGTTGAAAGAGGTCCAAGAGAGGAGTTGAAGCTTCAAGCTTTGGAACCTGAAATAGGACGTTGTTGATAATATTCAAGACACTGCTAGTTGAGGTATCCTTGAGCTGGTGGGTGGCCTTTGTAGGAATTTACGGGGTAAGTTCCTTAGATAGAACACCAAAGGACACTGCTCACAAAAAGATCATAGATCAATACACCAGTATTATTGATGTGGTTAAAACCCCCAAAAAGGGAAACAACCCATGACCTGAGCCAATGCGGCCACTTCAGGCAATTTATTAATGTAAAAGAAAGAAAATTTACATAAGATTTTCTCATGAACGACCACCTAATAAATGACCCTCCGTGCTCTTTAAATAGAGATCATGGACCAATCTGGTGTTAAGCCACGGATCAAGTGTCGGTAATACCGAGGAGAGAATGAACCGTCACATCATTTCATGTTTGGAATATATTGTGACCGTCAAATTGTAAGTTACAAAAAGTACATACTAAAGAAACACACTTTAACTAACTGTACACTGGACCAAGTTATACTTAATTATTTCCTGTGTCGGTATATCCTAATATCCCTCCCTAAGGATAGAATTGAAGGATGTACAAAGATGACACAATAGGAGAAGGAATGAGGCATTATAGCCTATCCCCCTTTAGTGACAACTTCCTAAACTCCAACCATAAATCGAAGTTTAGTAAACTTCGCCTTTGTGAGAGCCTTTGCAAAGATGTTTGCAACTTAATCATTGATTGAACAATAATGCACTTCAAGAACATGGTCATGAATGAGCTTTCTGATGAAGTGCATGTGTAGTTCAATGTCTTTGTTGCGCTGATGTTGAACTGGATCTTTGCATAGTTGAATGGCACTTTGATTATCACACCAAAGTGTAGTCAAATGTTGCTACTAAAACCCAAACTCTAACAGGATCTGACAAAGCAACAGGGCTTCCTTACAAGCTTCAATGGTGGCATGATACTCTGCTTCTGCTGAAGAAAGAGAAATGGCACTTTGTTTCTTGCAAGGTCATGTAATAGGTCCAGAACCAAGAGTGAAGACATAACCCAAAATAGACTTCCAATCATCAAGGTCACCAGGCCAATCAAAATTAGTGAAACCAACCAATAAAGAAGATTCTTATGCACTATAATGAATCCCAAACTGAACTGTATCTCGAACATAACAAAGTATTCTTTTAGTTGTTTTCTAATGACTTTCATGTGGGTTTTTCATAAACCGAACAACAAGGCCAACAACAAAGGGAAGGTCAGGACGAGTATGGGTCAGATACAAAAGTTTTCCAACAAGCTGATGGTATAAGGTAGCATCAACTCCAGGGGAAGTACAAGTGACTAAAAGTTTGTCTCTAGACAGAAAGGGAGAAGGGGTTGGCTTACAGTCTTCCATGTGAAAGCGGCGTAGAAGATCACAGGCATACTTGGACTGGGAAAGGGAAATACATTCTTTGGATTGCAAGACTTGAATGCAAGTGTCCTAAGTCTTTCATTTCAAAATTATTTTTAAGGTTGGACTTCACATGGTTTATAAGGTTGGGATCACTACTAGTAAGGATAAGATAATCAACAAAAAGAAAAATGATCCAAGTTGATGTTGGTGGCCACCCGCCTATCCCACTTAGACCCCCATAATTGTCTCTTTCAGTTTTTCAGTTTCCTTAATTGTAACATAATTTACTATTTTTGGCAGTTTTCGAGTTGTGAACTTTCGGAGCCGTTTTGAGGCCCTAAACAACATTTTTTGGGAAAATTAGGACCAACATGGGTAAGTCACTAATCTTGGTCACTCAAAAGTTGTAGTCCTTAGATAGATCTTTCTAATGAGGTAATTTTGCATGTCAAACGCAGATCGTATGCCAAAGTTACGACCCTCAGAAACTGATGTACCAATTTACCCAAACGAGGCCCATAGTTTGGCGCTTCATCTCCTAGGGTTAGGTTTTTGGATGTTTAGGGTTTTCCATTCTTTCTCAATAATAAATAGGCCTTGGAGCCTCATTTTAACATAGTTCAGAGGCATGTAGCCACCACATCTCTCCTCAAAGATACGCTACCATCGCCCAAGCTAGTCTTATTCCAATTTCTGTTTGTAAGCATATTTCAGTATTTTACATTAATGAAATGAAGTATTATTTTTGTTGCATCTCTGTATTTATGGTTATATCTGTCATTTGTTGTGTTCCTGCATAAATCCGGATCAAACAAGAATGATAAGAGACTTACCCACTTTCTTGGTGTAGACAGTATTGTCAGAATGACACCTTGAAAAGCCAATATCTAAAAGAAAGCTATCCATTTTGGCATACCAAGCCTGAGGGGCTTGCTGGAGACCATAAAGAGATTTCTTAAGCCAACATACAAGGTTGGACTCTGTTTGTATAAATCAAAGAGGTTGTTCCATATATATTTCTTCATTCAAGTGCCCATGCAAGAAGGCAGATTTAACATCCATCTGATGGACTTCCCATTTGAAAAAGGCAGCAAGGGAAAGGAACAAGGTGTATAGAGTTCATTTTGGAAATAGGGGAGAAGGTTTTAATATAGTCAATGGCTTCAACTTGTGGAAAACCCTTAGCAACAAGACAAGCTTTATGTTTATCAACTTTTCCATCTGGTCCAAACTTGGTTCTATAAACCCATTTACATCTAACAATTTTTCATCCCTTTGGAAGAGGAACAAGGTCCCATGTATCATTTTTCTAATAGTGAACGATATTCTTCATTCATAGTTGCATCCCAACCTAGATGGCCTGAAGCTTCAACAAAGGTGTCAGGATCATAATTTGATGAAGCTTCAAGCCAGTTAAGAAGATGTTCTATTGAACTGAGAATATGTACAACGTTGATCTATAGGATCACCTGCAAGAGCACCTGTTGCATCCTAAGTAGCACGGGCCAATTTTGGAAGTTGAGGAGTTGAATGAGGATCCTCAGAAGGTGGGGGAGGATTATCATCCTCGTTGTCATCATCAGAAGAAGGAATATTTTCAAAAGTAGAAGGGATAGAGAGAAGTGGCACATCCCACGAACTAGGCTCGTAGGCCGATATATTTTTAGCAAACTTTACATTTCTTCTAATGATAACATTTTTGGATTTAGGTTGAAGAAGTCTATATCCTTTGACATCTTCAAAATATCCAACAAAAATACATTTTTCAATCTTATGTTCTAAGGATTTATGTTTCTCATCTCGAATATGGGCCCATGCTTCACTTCCAAAAACACAAAAATGACTTACATATGGTTTAATTGAGCTCCATGCTTCTTTTGGAGTGATATTGTTTAAAACCTTAGTAGGAGTGCAATTTGCTATGTAATTTGCATAATTAATTGCTTTTGTCCAAAATTTAAGACCAATTTCTTTAGATTGAAGCATACAATTATCCATGTCCTTTAAGGTGTGATTCTTCCTTTCAGCTACACCATTTTGTTGTGGAGTATATGGAGCAGTATATTGCAATTGAATTCCATGCTCAGTGCAAAAGTTGATGAATTTTTTGTTAACATATTCTCCGCCATTATCATATTTTAGCTTAAGAATTTGATGTCAAGATTATTTCTCAATAAAGGCCTTAAAGGCCAAGTTCATGTTAAATTCTTCACTCTTGAGTTTTAAGAAGTATATCTAAGTGCATCTTGAGAAATTATCAATGAAAGTTAAGAAATACTTGTAGCGAGAGAATGAAACAACTTGAAGTGGACCACATAAATCACTATGCACAAGTTGTAAAGGGGTTGAGGCATGTCAAGAGGCACATTTTTCAAAACTATCCCAGTGATGTTTTTCGAGTACACATTTGGAACAAACACCATCTCTGCAAGATACCATAGGAAGACTTGTCACCATATTTTCTTTACATAGATTTTGAAGGGAATGATAGTTTAAGTGAAAAAATCGCTCATGCCATAGTTTGATCACTTCATCATTACGAGCAATAAATACCAAGAGAAGATTTGATGACCAAAAGTTGTTAAACTTATACAACCTTGTATAATCATCAGCGATGCCAGTAGCTAAAATCTGTCTAGGATCTCTTAGGTCCTTAATTACAACATTATGAGGTGAAAATTCAACAGTTTTACCTTCACTTGAATGAGTTATCCGATATACAGATAGAAGGTTGTAGGATAAGGTAGGAACACATAATACATCATTAAATTGACCATTATCTAGATGAATAGTTCCAGTCCCTACAACACTAACAGATCTATCATCACCAACATATATATTTTTGGTGTTACAATCATTTAAAGAAGAAAACATGGCTTTGCTTTTGGCCATGTGATAAGAAGCTCCATAATCAATGAGTCACTCATGAGAATGTGTAAAAGAAGATACATTTAATACATAACTAGACCAAGATGCTTGACAACCACATGCAAAAAGTGTTATTCCTGAAGATGAAGTTGAAGTTGAAGTGTGTTCCAAATGGATGTTATGCTTCTTCTTCTATGTGGCCATCACGATTACAAAAGTTGCAATGTTTATCAGTCTTCTTCCCTTTGTTTTTAGTTTCCTTATCATTTTTTTGAGTTGATTTTTCATTTTAAGACTGAAATTACTTAGGATATTTGTTTGGTTTACGACCATTCTTTTTAAGATGTTGCTTCGTAGGATTCTTTGAATTTGGTTGTTGCTGGGCTGCTAAGGCTTTCTTAGAAGAATTTCCAATATTAAGAAGACCAAGATGTAAGAGTTTTTCTTGTTCTCTTATTAAAGAATCACATAAGGCATCAAAAGAGAGGTACTTGTAGGCTTGTCCTTGAGAAATAAAGGTTTCTCTAATAGAATGGAAGGTGGAAACAAACATAGAGTAGACTAGTCCTAAATTAGTAAGAATGGAATAGATAAGGTTACCATCTTCTTTCTTAACCTTAACACCTTCCAAGAGAAGTCTAAGGGTCTTGAACTTGAAAAGAAAATCTTCAATGGAAGAAAAATTATTGGGGTCCAGCGTAAGCAACTCATTTTCGAGTTGATAGGCTATAATTTCATTTTTAATTCCAAAAAATGTATAGAGTTGTTTCATTGCTTCATTGGGGATATCAATTTCTGTGATATGGAATCTAAGGTTTGGAGAAATAGACATCCCTATCAACCCACGTGATTGATATTTTTTATTTTTCCATTTGGCTTGTTTATCTTCATCTTTAGGTTTAGACTCTTGGCCTAAGGCTATTCTATAAAGACCTTTCCTTCTAAGTAAATCTACAATGTAGGATAGCCATTGAAAATAGTTGGTGTTGTCAAGAATATTAAGCATAGACTTTTCATTTTAAAAGAAATTGAAGCTGTAGATGTTGAAACTAAGTGTTCGAATGGAAAGATCTTGAAAAATTAGGCCGATTAAAAACCGTAGCTTTGAAAACGGATTTTGGATGAAGAAGTTATGGTTTTTTAATAAAAGTTATTAATGATGCCGATGAACCACATGAATGTTGGGAAATGAATGATAATGTTATATTTAAAAAAAATCCCCCACATTTCCAAACTTAATCTAATTAGCTCACTTAAAAAAAATATTATTTTATGTGACCCACTTTTATAAATAAGTGAAAGTCACTTTTACAATGGTATTTTATGAACTATCCACTAAATTGTAACCTAAATAAAAGATAAAGTGGCTTTAGAATTATAAGTGACACACTTTTTATAATGGGTGAGAACACTTTTACATAAAGTAACTTTAAAACATAAGTTATATGTCTTTTTTGAAAGATTAACTTAACAAAAAGAAAGACTTGATCCCAAGACCTCTATTCTCATAAAGTAACTTTAGACCAAGTGAGTTAATTTAAAAGTTAGTAATTTTTGGAAGGAAGAAGAGGATTTTTTTTTTTTTTGCTCACTGAAGCTTGGGGCTGCATGCTTACTTGAAAAAGCCCTTTTTTCCTACAAAAAAAAAAAACAACTCACAAACCAAACGAACAAGAAAAAGTATCCAAGTCTTATGGCTTAAAATTAAATATGGCCAAAAACTAAATATTTTCTTCAATGTTTCTTGTTTTCCAAGATCACACTAAGGTGCAGCAGAAAAGAGCATACACATGAGAAAAATATTTTCTTTCTGTTTCTAGTTTGCCCAGATCGCACAAAGTCGTGGGGCAAAGAGCATATGCAGAAATGAAAGGTATATATCTGGTAATATAAAAAATTATAGATGACTATAAATCAAATAAACAGAGAGATAAATAACTATAACTACAAATAAAGATTTTATACCTCAAGATCTTAAAATTGATATAGCTAGGGTTGTTGTAAACCTTTTCGCATGAAATGAAAGGGGTTCCTCACTGGAACATATGCTCCTAACACAATAGAGCAATCCTCTTGGCCCTAAAGTGGTCATAAATAGTAGAACTAGGAATTGATAGTCAGATGCAGTTGTGCCGACTTTAGATTTGGATCACGAATGGATGTGCCCCCCAAGTAGTTCTGATACCATGTAAGAATTTACAAGGTAATTTCCTTAAATAGAACACCAAAGTACACCAATCACAAACATATCACAGACCAGTACACCTATATTATTGATGTGGTTAAAACCCTTAAAGAGGGAAATAGCCTGCAACCTGAGCCAACGCGACCACTTCTGGCAATTTATTATTATAAAAGAAAGAAAATTTACATAAGCTTCTGTCATGAATGATCACTTAACAAATGACCCTCCTTGCTCTTTAAATAGAGATCATGGACCAATCGGGTGTTAAGCCACGGATCAAGTGTGAGTAATATTGAAAAGAGAATGAACCGTTGGATCACTTCATGTCTAGAACATATCGTGATCGTCGGATTGTAAGTTACAAAAAGCACATACTAAAGAAACACACTTTACCTAACTATACACTAGAACAAGTTGTACTTAATTATTTCCTATGTGTCTATGGAATCCTTGAGTCTAACGTGTGAGTCTGCGTTCGTGGGTTGGACTTGTAAAAGTGTTGATGCCTTGGAACATACCTTCTTAGGTCATTTTCCATTTACTGCTCTGGAAATTGGAAAGGCTTTGGGGGGGGGGGGTGGTGGGGAATGGGACACAATCGCCATTCTCACTAGTTGGGTGGAGCACTAATTTTCCTGGCAATTTTATGGTTGGTTGGTCATTAAGAAAAGATAAGCAATCGACGTGTACTTGTGATGTTTATTTTTTGCTTTTAAATATAAATAATTTTATCTTTGTTAATTATGTTTCCTTCTGTATATGGAATTTATGTGTATGACTCAGGGAAACAACCTCAGTTTATAAAATGGACCATACCAAAGAAGTAGGTTAGTTCCATGGTTAAATGGTAGATGAAAGCATTCCTGACTTCAGATTGCTGAAGGAATAAAATGAATGAGTGGGTTCGAGGGGCAGGTTCTGCTCGACGAAGTCCCAAACCATGTATGCAGAGAAATGATAAAATAAATCTATAAATTATCATATAAGTTAAAATATACTTGAACCGAGTTACTACCAAAGAAATTATAAGTCGTAAAAAGAAACTAAGAAAATGGGTAATTCCTTGCTTACAAAACTATATTATATATCTGAGGTATCTTGTGACAAATTTGTAAAGGTTGGTTCACAAATTTACACAGAGTCAAGAACCAAACTACACTGGTGTTAAATAAATAAGTGAACCATAAGGAAATCAAATCATGTCTTAAGTGTGGCAGAGAGTTAAACTCATAGTGAAAATGGAATTATCATTATTAAATGCCCTCAGAGCGAGGGTAAATGAGTAATTAAACAAAGTAGTGAAGAATGGTCATCCTTATGAATTTTGAACAGACAGACCAAAGAAAGGGGCATCCTGTAATTTGAAAAGGATAAAAAAATGTAAAACGAACCCTAGGTATAGGGTTATTGTGCTAATGTACATATAATTATTTGGACATAAATATATGGTAAAGTTCATTAAGGAATACTCACTATTAACACAACTCATAAATTTCTACATGAGTATATTTAGACATGCCATAATCAAAGGCTCAAACGTTCCATGTGAAAACCCATCAATAAGAACAAAAAAAAGGGGCATGGCCCATATCACTTCTTTAAAAAATTGCAACAACCAAGAAAATAAAGGTATGATATTATGATAGCTTACACTTCACCAGAGAACCCAAGTCAGGTTCATAGACCAAACAATTCTGGAAAAATTTTCTACCATATAATTTTTCAATGGTAAAATGACAACTCGAGGCAGCACTCCTATGAACAATGTCCTTCTATATTCGTGTAGTAGAACCCTAAACAATGAAAAACAATATTTATACAAGCTTAGCCACAACTAACAGAGGTCCTCCTCGTGAATGAAAATAGGAAAATCCATTTCGAATCTGGAATAAACATAGAAAAAGCAATAGATTTAGGTTTTGGAACGTGTACATCTGGAAGAATCAAATAGTATTGGGCTTGCGTTGAGAAGGTTTGTAATGTCAAACTTGTAAAGGATAAGTAAATCCAAATTAAGGACTTGATCCAGATTAGATCATTATATTGTTTTTCCATCTTGATGCATTTGGAGTGGAAAAAGTGGAGGAATTAGCTAACGAGACCGTTTTTACCAGCGGGACCTAGTTTGGAAAAACGGGGTCTGAAACCTTCTCGGAGTGTTTTGAGGAATCAAACGATGTTTTTTGGGGATAAACCTTTGTCACTTTAACATCACACCATTTCATCATATTCTACATACAAAGATATTTCTAATGACGCAAGAAGCACATCAATGAGAGTTTGTATGCAAAAGTTATGCCACTCACATGTTGACCTTCTTGTTTTCACAACTATAGTTCGGGAGGATGTCACGTGAGCTCCCATTATTCATGGAAAAGTGGCTACCCACATGATTATGATGTAAAATACTCTAGAAGAGTCTATATTGTAACTCTACTTAACCACTAGTATGCTATCAAGTTGTGTTATAATTGGGCCACTAGGAGGAAGAGACATTCCATTCTTTCGAGAGCATTTTGTTCCATAGCTGAGAAAAGACAGCCAAGAGAGATAGAAGGTAGATCACACAGAGAGGATATATGCACTATAGGAGCCCACGAGCCACATGAATTACTTCTTTGTACCTACAACCATATTTACAAACAAAGAAAGAGAGTGAAGCAACCTTGCCTTCGAGTTGGGTTTTCTCCCGAAAGGGTTTCCCATAGAGTATCTTGTGTCTTATGTGTGTGTGTGAGATTATTTTGTCGTTCTATACTTTTCTGCATAATTTCCATTCACATGCATGCACTAATTACAGTTGAATCTCTAGATCTAGAATTTTAATAAAATTGTAATAGTGTAGAACTTCGAATTTTTAATATAATATTGTTAGATATGTTGTGATGAACATTCTAGTGGAATATCCATGGTGGTTTATGGCTCACGACGATAAAGTCAATAAAAAAAAGATATATAAAAAATGCACATCACATGGTTCCATCATTATAGTGAGAGATAAATCCATAAAACTAGTGCTCAAGAAATTACCTACAAATGTTCATGTCAAATCCATTCTACCCAACACTCGTAATAGAAAATAGGTTTAGTTAAAAGGCTAGGTTTTTTTAAAACCAAAAGAAGACCCTATACCTATTGAAAACCCAGTTCGTACAACAACCCAAATGCCACATGGTAAATCCATACCATTTGGCTGTCGAGTCACACCTGTTCATGATAATACAGTGTTAATAAAAGAAGAATTCAATGGGGTTCAACTAAGTGGCCTATTGTAGATAACAATGGTTTGTTAATTACCATATCAAACCTTGAAATCAACAAGGCAACAAAATCAATATTAGTTACGAGAAAAATCCAACATCGCCAAAATGAAATAAATATACATAAATGAGTAAAGAAAATTTGTAAGTATGGTCACCTCATGACGTTGGGCAGGCGGAGCCTCTACATTTCTCTACAACACAACCCTGAAAGCAAATGGGAAAGAATCAAGGTTCTTGCGATATTATTACTATATAAACAGTCCATGAACTAGAATATATATAAATTTCTTGTGATATTATTTACTATAGAACCATGTGATGGAGTCTTTGGTAGTTGACAGATTCGTTGGCTAATTAAAAAGGATTAAGACTATTGTTGATGAGTTATAATGATGTCTCTTGTTGAGTACAGGTTGCTAACCTTGTAGAGGAGTGAAGTATACTAAGGACCTTGTTGAATACATAAGTAACAATTGGTTGAATACATAAGTAACAATTGGTAATGTCTTTACTAGTGTTTGAAATGATTATGTCTGTATACATTATTCTTAAATAATAATTGATGGAAACTAACGCTAGTTGTGATGACGGTGAATGCAGATCAAATAGGATGAAAAATTTGTGATTGAACCTTTATGTATTTTAACTAGATAAAAACGTTGTGAAGATGACCGATCAACCCTATTAAGTGCAATGGAAGCACCTTAGCAATGAAGTTTTACTTGGGAAGATGAAGATTGTATGTACAAAGGCATATCCTAGCCTATTTTGGAGGACTAAGAAACATTGAGGAGATCAACCCTATTAAGTGCAATGGAAGCACCTTAGCAATGAAGTTTTACTTGGGAAGATGAAGATTGTATGTACAAAGGCATATCCTAGCCTATTTTGGAGGACTAAGAAACATTGAGGATGTGTTTCACTTGAGCGAGGGAAGATGTAACACCCCTTGGTAAAAGCGGTAAATGTTTAATTTTACTACAAAAGACTTGGTAAAACTATAGGTGAGGTAAAGGGCTGGGTGAATGGTAAAATATAAATTTTATTTTATTGAATTTATTATAAATAATACAAGCTATGGACAACCATAAAATTAAGGAAAAAAGTGCTAAAATAGAGTTTCATTTACTAGACAATTAAGGCAGTTATTCCTCTCCCTAGAGATAAATAATCTTAATTGGACCAAGGGAGCCAAGAGGGTGGGAGGAAAGAAAACTTGAGGCAAACTTGGAGACTTGGTACCTAGTTGAAGGACGTCCAAGAGAGTATTTAAAGCTTCAAGCTTTCGAATCTGAAACAAGATGTTGTTGATGGTTGTCAATACATTGGGAGTTGAGGTATCCTTGAGCTAGTGCGTGGCAAGTGGGATCCTTGAGTCTAACTTGTGAGTCCGAGTTCCTAGGTTGGACTAGTAAAAGTCTTTATGACTTGGAGTATACCTTGTTAGTTCATTGCCCATCTAATGCTTTGGAAATTGGAAAAGCTTGGGGGGAGGGGGGTAGGGTAATTGGACATAATTGTCATTCTCACTGGTTGGGTGGCGCACTAATTTTCCTAGCAATTTTATGGTTGGTCAGCGGCTCAGTGAAGATAAGCAATCAAATTGTACTTGTGATGTTTATTTTCTCCTTTTAAATATGAATAATTCTGGCTGTGTTAATTATGTTTCCTTCTGTATATAGAATTTTTGTGTATCATTGAGGGCAAGAACCTTATTTTATCAAATAGGCCAAACTTGACAAGTAGATTAGTTCCTTGGTTAAACGGTAGCTGAAAGCCTTCGTTGTTTCATATTTTTGAAGGAATTGAATGAATGATTGGGTCCCACGGATGGGTTTTGCTTGAGCAAGTCCCAAGTATGCAAAGAAATGATAAAAGCACTCTATAAATTACCATCTAAGTTCAAATATACTTGAACCAAGTTATTACCATTATTTTGAGCAAATTTTTTGTTCATTACAAAATATTATATGATGAATCATTTTGAGAGATAAACTCGGTGTAGAAAAGTAAAACATTTAATATTTAGAGTTGACACTTCACTTATTGTCAAAATAAAAAAATTCATAAAAAAGAGATTAAGTTACAAAATTTTGCATTATTTAAAAGGACATGTTTATTTGGATTGCACACTCATATTTTATGATGAATCATTTTTAGAGATACATTTTGCATTATTTGAGAGGATATTTTTATTTGGATTGTAGACTCATATTTTATGATTAATCATTTTTAGAGATAAACTTAGTGTAGAAAAGTAAAAAAATTATTTGGATTGCAAACTCATATTTTATGATGAATCATACTAAGCTTAAAAAAGTAAAACTTTTAATATTTAGAATTGGCACTCCACTCATCTTCATGAAAGAAAAAATTGTAAAAAGATATTTCAAGTGAATGTTAGATTGAATATGATGCTACAAAATTTTGCATTATGTAGGAGGACAACTTTATATTTTGCATTATGGAAGAGGACAATTTTATTTGGATTGTAGACTCTTACCATTGAATAGACATGGAACCATGTAAACTATTGACTTGCTTTTTTGTCCAATTCTTGTTTACTACCTCAAGAGAGTGCTAGCTTGAATAGTATTAGGATTCTAAAGCAAATTTGCTATTCAGCACAAAATATTTTATGATGAATCCTTTTTTGGGATAAATTTAGTGTAGAAAAGTAAAACATTTAATATTTAGAGCTGACACTCCATTCATGGTTAAAATAGAAAAATTTGTAAAATAATATTTCAAGAAAATGCTGGATTGAATATGAAGTCACAAGCTTTTACATTATTTAAAAGGAAATTTTTATTTAGATTACAGAGTCTTAGCATTGAATAGAGATGAAGCCAAGTAAACCATTGACTTTGCTTTTTATGCATTGGATACTTAAATTTCCAATTTTCAATTAGCATAAATTTAGTGAGAATGAGGCCCCCACTTTATATTTAACCATTAACATAACTATGAAACAAAGAAAACTGTTAACTTTGCTCTATACCCATTGGCTACCCAAATCTTCAATTTACCTAAGCTCAATGATTATTAGGGCTTCAACCACTATGAGCCTTTCATTTAGTATTTAACAATTGACATGTTGTTTTGTTAGATAAACAAAATAAAATGTTGACTTTGCTCTATACCCATTGGATACCCAAATGTTCAATTTACATAAGCTCAATAATTATAAGGACTTCAACGATTATGAGTCCTTCATTTGGTATTTAACAGTTAACATGTTGGTTTGTTTTTCTAACATACAGTTCATTTTAGACTTGAGTGAGATAATTCTCCTTGTAAATTTTTTACTTTTACAAGAATTTCTTTCAGAATCTTGTTTTTCTAAGATACAGTTCATTTTAGATTTGAGTGGGATAATTCTCCTGCTACATTTTTTAATTTTTTCAGGAGTTTCCATCAGAATCAAATCAGGCTGATGTATTTAGTATGCCACTGTATATTTTTAATTGAAACATCAACATCTTTTGAGTATATATTTTCTCTTTGAGACATCAACATCCCAAAGCTTTTCAACCACATGAAATTTTTTATTTTCCCGGAACTTTTCTCTTTCTGTGAACTTAAAATCCAATAGGAAAATTTAAGGCCCAGAGATAGAATGGGAAAGTTCAAGGTCTTAAAATCCAATAGGAAAATTTAAGGCCCAGAGATCGAATAGGAAAGTTCAAGGTCTTAGAATCCAACAAGAAAATTAAAGGCCCAGAGATCGAATAGGAAAGTTCAAGGTCTTAAAATCCAACAAGAAAATTAAAGGCCCAGAGATCGAATAGGAAAGTTCAAGGTCCAAACGCCAAGAATTAGTAAAATCTGTCAACTCTGAGAATTGTCTTACCTTTTTAATTTCCTTGGCAAATTGTACTTTCCCTGGTTTTGGTAGGTCTTAATTAGTCCCCTAGGCAGAACTCAGATATCTTATTAATTCGAGTTTAATTAACTGCCACAGTTCTCTTGTCCCTTATGGGGCCCTTGATCGTGATTAAATGAATAAGCATTTATGTGTGGACAATATCGGTTTCAGTGAGTGTGTCAGTAAATGCTGCAGCGATCTATGACGAGTCTGGTTTCAGGCACTTTGATGCATTGTTTGAACACAACGAAGATTCTATACGTGTGGCCTGCGATGGATTGAGAAAACACGTGTAACTGATATCAGTGATTCCTATGCTGGAATATGAATATCAGTGATTACTCTACAGGATTTTGAATATCCTGGAAATGAATGTGAAACGATTCGTTCGGTTGAGGTATGTTTCCTCGGTGGGTGATAGAAAAATATTAATAGGAATATTGTAATTTTATTATTTAGAGATTTGAGTTGGTGATAAGACTAGCATTCATATTGTTTATATCTTTCTATACTTAAAGAAGGTAGATTGTAAATCTATTCCAAACACTAAAATTTTAGAGACCTGAGTTGGTGATGGGACTTGCTTTCATATTGCTTGTATGCGCTTGCCTACACTACCCACATATGAGTGATACTTCTAGAAATTTAAATACAGATTTGTTTATTTTTTAATTCAAAGAAATATTAATATAAGAAAAAACAGAAATTGTTTCACAACAGATTTTTATTAGAAAAAATAAATTAGAAAGTTTTGATTTTGGATAACTATAAAAATAATGCTGTAATAGTTGATATAAATGTATTATTCAATGAAATTATTGTTGTTTTTTATTCATGAAATTATAATTTTCTCTTATTTAATTTATAATTATATAATTCAAAAAAGACCTCTCCTGCATTAAAAGTGTACAATTTCTATATTAAATTTTTTTATAGTTTTTCAATTTGCAGATACTTGTAAATAAAACCATTACCCTTAAAACCTCCAACCCATTGAGATTGCGCACTTTAGGTATCTAGAGTCGTTCAAAATTCTTAATTGCTCAGCAATACCAACATAGTGTTTATTGGGCAGCCAACTTTAATTAGCCCATATAGACCAAAACTGCACAAAGTTCAAAGTTGCTCATGGATTAATTTACCTGCAACTAAGTATTAGCAGTACTCAGTCAACTACCCAATATTAAATCAACACTACAATGCTAATGGATTCTGTGCATTAATTCACTGTAACAAGTATTAGCAGTACTCAGTCAACTACCCAATATTAAGCCAAAACTGAACTAAGTAATACCAGTACTCAGTCAACTACCCAATATTGAGCCAAAACTGCACAATGCTGGATTCTGTGCATTAATTCACTGTAACCAAATTTTATAGTAATGACCATGTGTGCAGACTTTGTTCCCATTCCCATGTTCAGAAGGGTAAGAGGGTAAGAGTATGTAGCATTAGCATTGTTATAATAATTAATTAATATTAGTGATTAGTTGTAACTTGTAAGTCCAGGTGGTTTAGAGGTTTGTATAAGTAAATGGTTTTGGCTGGTTAAATATTTAGGAGTAAAAAATATATTATCTAAATTTTTGAAATATCAATATACCCGATGAGGAATATGTCAAGATGCATCGAATTAGCATTTGTAGGAGTCATTGAATGTATATAATTAGGAAACATGGAATATGAAGTGATGTTTTGTAGGAGTGATCACCGCATGAAACAGTGTTTAGGGGACTTCAAATGTCAATTGCAATTGATGCATTCAACAATCTCTTCTGGGTGCCAAAGTCTTCCATTTTCTCTCATTTCTCTGCTGGAAATTGTTCTTTTTATGCTGTGGGAATCGGAGAATTCGAATTTATTGTTAGGTAGCCTTTGTTTAAAAAAGACAAGTGTGAAGAAAGAGAGCATTTTGTCGGGTTGTTGGTTGTGGCCCTGAGTGAAGAGTATAATTAAAGTGCAGAAACCAACACAAAGGTGGGAGTCAGTGTGTAGATGCACAGGCAGAGAAATAAAAATTGGAAGAAAAAAATAGTTGAATATTAAAATTAATAGTATTAATGTAAATTTAGAATTTTTTTTGGTAAAAAATATGTTTAAGATTTTTAGTTCGAATTATATAATTCTAATGTAGTTTATTTTCATGTGAAATTGATGAAAGTTGATATGACTTTAATTTTCATCATTTTCACAATAGAAGAGTTCTATGTTTTAGAAGCTTTTTAAAATCTTTTGTTAGAGGGAACGGTTCCCAAGAGGTAGCAACCTTGTTCTACTGGTTCTTGGGCTCCATGGAGTTTTGGAGTTGTATGGGAATATAGGAAACCAGTTTCAATGGTTCTCCCGCTCTAGGAGCTTTGGAACTGTATGGGAACATTATCTTTCCAACAGTTGCTGCAATGAGAGTAGGGCTTTGAAGACTGTTTTGTTTTTGAGTTCCTACGTTCAATGGGGATGGAAAGTTTTGAGAGCTTTGATAACTTTTGTTTTTGAGTTCTGACAGTCCCTGGGAATGGGAAAATAAAGTCATTAGAGAAATATGTTGCACTGTCCACAAAACATGAGCCTATGTTAAAACTTTTCTATGAATAAAGGCCAAAAACATCCTTAACATGGACATCCTTAATTTAGAAACTCGAGCAAACACTTGATGGGTTAAAGAAGCTTGTGGCACCTTGGATATCTAGGATGTGGCAGTGAATGCTTAAACATTAGAGTTTCTTTTTTTTTCTCTTAAGAATAACTAGAGAAACATATGTAAAATTGTTCCTTTGTATTTTTAACCCAGATTCTTTCAAACACTAATAACGTGTTAGAAAACTCATAATGAACTTAACATTTTATATATATGAAGGGAGAAGCTCACGAAGAGATACACCCAGAGGATATATTTATATATAAAATGATTATATATTTATTATTTATATATTTAATTGATTTTTAATTTCAATATTTTTTCATATTAATTTTGATATTATATAAATCCAATATATATATTATATATATATATAATTAAATTTTATATATAATATTACCGTCAGTTTGTATTTAATGTAAATTTTGTAGAACTCTAGTCTTGTGAACACCATACCCAATTTCTCAATGTTTCCACATTCCCAAAACTCATACAACATAAGGAAAAACCAATTTAGAAGAGAAAAAGAGAAAAATAACAGACAAATGTTAAAATTAAATATAAAGAAGGTAACCATAGAAACTAAATAAATGATAGAAGTTGATAAGCCGGTTCACCTTCCTTATTCCCACCTCGGTTATCAATGAGTTTAAAAGTTTTGTCTAAATGCCAAAAAGGGTGAAATACAAGTTTTGTCCAAATGCCAAAGTTTGGTCTAAATGCTAAACAAGGGTGAAATACAAGTTTTGTCCAAATGCCAAAAAGGTGAAATATTGTAAACACATGATAACAGCTTTAAAATACTTGTCAATGAATCTTGCAGGAGGATAAATCTCTTACATTTCATAATCTAAGATGAGTAGATATAATTAATGTCCATTTTATAAGGGAGTTGTCTTTAGTGCGACTTTTTGGACTTTCCGGTGGAGAAATCCAGTGGAAAAATTTGCAGTGAAATCTTAATTTGTGTTATCTTCGAGAAACCCCTATGGAACTTCGATTGTGCAGGGGTTACCCATCAAGCTTATGATTTCAATAAATTCCTACCAGATTTTAAGGAAATTAAACAAGAAAAACCAACCAGAAAGGCTTCCGAAAAGTCGCACCATTTTCCGAAAAGTCGCACAAAAAACAACTCGTTTTATAGGCTAATATGTCATTTATTATTTCATAATAGGTTTCATAAACACCACCATCAATCATTGGTGAAGAAATAGCATATATTAATTGCACACATGGGTGAGGAAATACCATATAATAATTGTTTTGAAATAATATATATATATACTAATTGCGCACATGGGTGAGAAAATACCATATAATAATTGTTTTGAAGAAATAATATATATTAATTGCTTCAGGAGGTTTTTTACAATCCACTATGGAATTGATGTTGTAGCATTGTAAATGTTTGTAAACATTCAATATTTATATGTCCACTCACTTAAAAAATGATGAAAAAATTAAAAGTAAAATAGAGCCCAATATGTGAGAAATGAAAATTGTAACACCCCTCTCTAAAACTTGTAAGTGTTTTGTTTTACCACAAATGACTTGATAAAATTGTGGGTCAAGTAAAGATCTTGGTGGATGGTAAAATATAAATGATATTTTATTGAATTTATTATAAATAATACAAGCTAGGGAAAAAGTGCTAAAAGAGAGTTTCATTTAACAAACAGTTAAGGCACTTAAGGCAATTATTCATGTCCCTAGAGATAAATAATCTAAGTTCAGACAAGGGAGCCAAGAGGATGGGAGAAAATAAAACCTGAGGCAACCTTGGAGACTTAGTACCTGGTTGAACGAGGTCCAAGAGAGGAGTTGAAGCTTCAAGCTTTGGAACCTAAAACATGATGTTGTTGATGGTTGGGAGGACACTGCTAGTTGAGGTATCCTTGAGCTGGTGGGTGTTGAGTGGGATCCTTGAGTCTAACTTGTGAGTCCGACTTTCTGGGCTGTAAAAGTCTTGATTATCTAATATAGACCTTTTTAGGTCATTTTCCATCTACTACTTTGGAAATTGGAAAGGCCCGCGGGAGAATTGGACGTAATCGTCATTCTCAGTAGTTGGGTGGAGCACTGATTTTCTTGGAAATTTTATGGTTGGTCAGTCGTTAAGAAAAGATAAGTGATCTACCTGTACTTGTGATGTTTATTTTATGCTTTTAAATATGAATAATTATAGTTATATTTTTTTTTCTCTGCAAATACTAACTTCTATTAACTGAAAGGCAAAATATTTTTACATATGAGCGAGGCGTTATAGCACTCGACAAACCAGAACTGCCCCATTACAGACATAAGCTCGGGAAAACAGTTACAGAGTGCAAGAGACCAGAAAGCATACATAGAGAGAGACATGCGTCGCCGAGAAGGAAAACTGAGCCAGCACAGAGACACAAAAAACATTGCAACCCAAAAAATACAGAGTCATCAAATTCCCAATTCGGAGCCAAAAAACAATAGGACAATTGCATAGAAACCTAACCATAAGTCTGAGACCAGAGCCGAAACAAAAAGAGACAGTCCCAAGAGGCGTTACTTCTCTTTTGCTGGGTCATTGTCCTTCTTCTCATCCCGAGCAGTGTCGCCATCCTTAAAACCTTCATTACCGCTTAAATCACTGTCAGGGATAGTTATGGCATGTTCCGATCCGCCATGAGTTTTGTCCTCAGCTGCAGGTCCTGTGTTGTCGAGAGGAGCAAGATTTTTGAGAAAAGCCTCCTGTTCATCTCTCTTTTTCCCAATTTTCCTTGTTGTCACTGTCCGAGGAATTCTCACTGCCAAGAGAAGGATCAGGGGCGATGCAGGTCAAGGGGAGACAAGGTTTTCCTCTTCCGAGAGTATAAGGGTGATGTGGGTAGTTACCAGGGGCCTATGCAGGTTACTTTGAAACTTGTAATTATAGCTATATTAATTATGTTTCCTTCTGTATATAGAATTTTTGTGTATAATTGAGGGCAACAACCTTAGTTTATAAAATGGACCAAACCAGAGAAGTAGGTTAGTTCCATGGTTAAACGGTAGCTGAAAGCAGTCCTCACTTTAAATTGTTGAAGGACTGGAACGAATGAGTGGGTCCCAGGGGTAGGTTCTGCTCAAGGAAGTCCAAAACCGATTATGCAGAGAAATGATAAAAGCAATCTATAAATTACCATCTAAGTTGAAATATACTTGGACTCATTTATTACTAGGGAAATTATAAGTCGTAAAAAGAAAAAAAAAGGTGAATCCTTGCTTACATAGCTATATTATATATCATAGATATCCTGTGACAAATTTGTAAAGGTTGGCTTACAAATTTACACAGAGTCGAGAACCAAACTACATTGGTGTTAAATAAATAAGAAAACCATAAGGAAATTGAATAATGTCTTAAGTATGGCAGAGAGTGAAACTCATAGTGCAAATGGGATTATCATTATAAAATCCCCTCGAAGCAAGGGCAAATGGGTAATTTAACAAAGTAGTGAAGAACAATCATCCTTATGAATTTTGAATGGACAAACCAAAGAAAGAGGCATCATGTAATAAGAAAAGCAAAAAAAATATAAAACAAACCCTATGTATAGGGTTATCGTGCTAATGTACATATAATAATTTGGACATAAATATATTCCTTAAAGTTCATTAAGGAATACTGACTATTAACACAACTCATATATTTTTGCATGAGTACATTTAGAAGGTAATAATGAGAGGCTCAAACAGTCCATGTGAAAACCCATCAATAAGAACGAAAAAGAGGGGCATGTCCCATATCACTTCTTTAAAAAATTACAACAACCAAGAAAACAGAGGTTTGGTATTATGATAGCCAACATTTCACCAGAAAACCCATGTCAAGTTCCTAGACCAGAGTATTCTAGAAAAATTGTCTACCATATAATTTTTCAATAGTAAAATGAGAACTAAAGGTAGCACTTCTATGAGCAATGTCCTTCTACATTCGTATAGTAGAACCCTAAACTATGAAAAAACAATATTTATACAATCTTAGCTGCAACTAATGGAGGTTCTCTCCATGAATTAAAATAGGAAAATCCATTTCAAATATGGAAAAAAAAAAGCAAGAGCAATAGATTTAGGTTTTGGAACCTATACATCTAGAAGAATCAAATAATATTGGGCTTACGCTAAGAAGGTTTGTAATGTCAAACTTGTAAAGGACGAGGAACCCCAAATTAAGCACTTGATCTAGATTGGATGATTATATTGTGTGCCATCCATATTGATGCATTTTGAGTGGAAAAAGTGGAGGAATTGGCTCATGGGAAAAATTTTAACGGTGGGACCCGATTTGGCAAAATAGGGTTTGAAACCTTCTTGGAGCATTTTGAGGCATCAAACGACGTTTTTTGGAGGTCAAATTTTGACGCTTTCATGTTGCATCATTTCATGCTATTCTACACATCGAGATCTTTCCAACAACGCAAGAAGCACATCAAACAGAGTCTGTATGCAAAAGTTATGACACTCAGAAGTTGGCCTTCCTATTTTCATACCTATAGTTCGGGAGGATGTTGCGACAGCCCCCATTATTCATGAAAAGGGGCTAGCCACGTGATTATGATGTAAAATAATCTAGAAGAGTCTATATTGTAACTCTAGTTAAGAGTTGATGTAGTCAAAATTGACCACTAGTATGTTATGAGGTTGTGTTATAACTAGGCCACTAGGAGGAAGAGGCATTCCATTATTTGGAGAGCATTTTGTTCCATAAATGAGCAAAGATAGCTAGGAGAGATAGGAGGTAGAGCACACAGAGAGAATTTCTACAATGTAGCAACCCATGAGTCACGAGAATTACTTCTTTGTACCTGCAACCATATTTCCAAACAGAGAAAGAGAGCAAAGCGACCTCACCTTCTAGCCGAGTTTTCTCCTGAAAGGGTTTCCCAAAGAGTATGTCATGTGTCTTATATGTGTGTGTGAGATTATTTTTTCGTTATATACTTTTTTGCATAATTTCCATTCACATGCATGCACTAATTATAGTTGAATCTAAAGCTCTAGAATTTTAATAAAATTGTAATAATGTAGAACTTTGGATTTTTGACATAATATTGTCATATATGTTGTGATGAAATTTCCAGTGGAATATCCATGGTAGTTTACGGATAATGACTATAATTCAATTAAAAATATATATACAAAAAAAATGCATATCGCAGGGAGCCATCATTAGAGAGAGAGATAAATCCATAAAACTAGCGCTCAAGGAATTACTTGCAAATGTTCGTGCCAAACTCATTCTACCTTGAATTTTGGTAACCCAGAAAAAAATAGGTATAGTTAGAAGGCTATTTTTTTTGTAAACCAGAAGAAGAACATATACCTATTGAAAACTCGGTTCGTGCAACAACCCAAATGCTATATGAGAAATCCATATCATTTGGTTGTCGAGTCACGTGTTCATGATAATATAGTGTTAATACTAGAAGAATTCAATGGGGTTCAACTAAGTAGCCAACTATAGAGAAATATGATTTGTTAATTACCATATCAAACCTTGAAATCAACAACGCAACAAAATCAGGATTAGTGACCAGACAAAACCAACATCGCCAAAGAGAAATAAATATACATAAATGAGTAAAGAAAATTTGCAAGTATGGTCACCTCGTGATGCTGGGTAGGAGAAGTCTTTGCATTTCTTTGCAACACAACTCTCAAAGAAAACGGGAAATAATTAATTTAACCTCCATCATAGGGAGATTAACAAATAAGTGGCTAACCTCTCCTCAAGTAGCTGAAAAATGGGTGCAGCTATTAGGCTCACACCTGAATGTGGTGCCTCCAGAGGTTGAAGCATCTGAAACCATATAAACCCTAGAAAGAAAGCTTGGTTGTAGTTCTATGAGAAACCCTTATTGCAAAGAAAAAAATCCCCCGCTATGGGCCTAGGTGACAATGAACCGAGCTAGCATAGCCGAGGAGGAGACAATTACCCTTCATAACTCCCGGCCTCTCCATAACCATTTGATCAGAACCCTAGGCACACCATCATATCTTTGAACGTGTGGCAGAGCATCATACCCTAGTCAAGTCTTGAGGTTAAATATAGCTAGGCACGTGGAGAGTTCCATGACATTCATGTGATATGTTAAACAAAACAAGTATCACCCATGGAGCTTAGAACAACCATTCAATTAACATATGATTTAACCATTATTAATGCATTTCTATGAATTAGCAACATTATTTTCTTACTTTCATACGTTTTTGCATACGAGGAATCCTAGGACTAACCAAACATAAAAATAAAAAATAAAAAAGTATTGTGAAGGATATGTTACAATTGGTATCAGAGTTGAAGGGTTCAACATTGTGGCCTTATTAAGGGAAAGAGGAGAAGCAAATTATGTTATAAGTGCACTGATTTAATCCCATTACTTGAGTTTAATTATCCAAATATTAATTATCAAAGTATTAATCAACTCATTTTTGAGGCCATCCTTATCTACAATGGTTGACTTATTGAGTGCATGAGAGAACAAGAAATTATTGAAATTTTCTTTTAATGATTGATAAATAAGTAAATCCTATTATGTCACTAATTTGGATAATGAAGAGAACATGAATTTGAAACAATGAGGAAACAGATGCACCAACAAATCAAAAGATGAATACATATAACCCAAGTAAAGTATCCAGAAATTTTGGGGTTATTTGTAGGGTGACTACCTGTTAGGGGTTGTAAAGTCTTTTTGTTAATTTACATAATGATCATTTTAATAACTAGCTATAAGAGTGATATTCATAAACAACAATATTTGAGGGTTTTGATCAAGAGTCGTGTATAGATGAAGTTTAAAGTGCTACTGACATGAAGTGAGTAACATTTAATTGCTATCTCTGATATATTGCACCTATAACTATAGCAACATTATAACAAATTAGAGTATCAAAATAGTAAGGAATGACATAAGGATCGATTGTTTATTATTACTACATACAAAGAGAACTGGCAGACACAGTAATGAAAGAATGTCTATATTATATGTAGGTTTTAACCCCGTACCGAAATTACGTGCAAATGAATTCTTTAAAAATAGAAAATATACAATGGAGAGAAACACAAAACAAATATACAGATATTTTCTCCTCGATCCCAAAACTGGGACTACTAGATTGATTTTCATTATGTTTCTTTCGATATTACAATACATACATACATCATATTTATATCTTATATATATATATTATATATATATATATATATTATATTATATATATTATTATATATATATATGTCGAGCATTCATTAACCCTATCCATTACCTTAGATTAGAATGTAATTGAGTTTTCTGACGAGATCTACAAATACCATGTGGGAAAAAACCATTATGTTGAAACCATGTGTGAAACCCATGCACAAACCATAGGTAGGTCGGCCCACCTAATTATAGGGTCTAAAAAACATTGTCGAGCCCTGCCTTGGATCCATACAGGGGGCTATCACTCCCCTGAACCCTAATTGGGGGTGTTGTCCTCCTGTTGTACCCCATTAAACAAACAGGGAGAGATAATGCCCCCCCATTGACCCCCGACGCCCCACCCAACCCCCCATCTGTGCGACTAGTCGTGGAAAGAATATAAAACACACCCAACATTATTTGCATTGAAACTAGCATGTGGAATACTAGATGAAAGGAAACCATTGTTGTATAAAATAGAGAACCATGCCCATAAGATATGGAAACATTGGCTACACTAAATAGGAAATAACAATAATATGTTATAGAGACAATGTCTGCATATCACAGAGGAAATTATTTATTCATGAAAATAAATAAACAAATGAAATTTGTCAACCAAGATAATGGAATTTTAATCATTGTAAGAGTTTCTATTAGCCTCTGGGCCAAGATGGTTAAACGCCAATAGCATAGAGACAACTTGAAACTCATAAGTAAGGATTAAATCTGTATAGGATACTTCTGATCCATCTAAATATTTAAGAAAAAAAAAACTCAACATGATAAATGCATTCAAATAAAAGGAAAATCAAGAACCCTTATTATATATAAAGAAAAAAGTGGGGTATATGGATAAAACTAAGGAAGCCGGTTGGGCATACTTAAGGATAAATCTTGTTCAAGTTGAATGGGGATGTAGAATGTTCATGATAACAAAATATGAGTCCACGGTAATGGAAATAAAAGATAAAAAAAATTATATGTCAATAATGGAAATATGGTCCAAATTGAAAAAGGAGATAATGAACTTCTACACTGGAAAGCCCTTGAAAAGGGAGCCACAGGTAGAATGGTTACCATAGTAGAGCAAATGGCACAAAGCATTAACATGGATAATTATAACGATTAAGTGGTTGTGAGTGGTAGTTTGAAAAGTTGCAAATAGAGATAATTTGTGACAGATATGGTGGAAGGAAATTAATCTTGGAAGTAATAAGTAAAGAATATATTGGAACCCTTATGTTGGAAAGAGCATGGTAATTGTATATGGATTATTCCCTAATATAAAAAAAATGTGAACGCACATCAGAATAATGTTGCGGTGGTCCAAAGAGGGTATTTGCATTATGTCAAATTTAGTAAGTACAAGTAAGTAAGATCAGAGTTGAATCATAAAACTTAGGAGTGCAATAACTCTAAAACACGAGAAAGGATTCCGGATATCTCTGAAAATTGTTTACCCTTGCATAGGTAGAGGGCTTAAGGATGCCATGAATACTAATCCTAGAATGACTCGATAAATGGCTTATTCTATAACCACCCCGCAATTAAGAAGGCTCAATGTGACTAAAAACAAGATGACAATAGAAATTTGATTAACTAAAATGACTATGGAATCTAAAGGACTTGAAATATAAGGAATAGAAGTTAATCTAGTTTAAGTTTTATGGGAAACTTGGCAGAACCGTAAGGAGTTATATTAACACCAAATGACACAATTATAAATTATGGTCCTTGTTGGTTTGATACCTCTACTTTAAATTTTTAGCCAACATCATAAAGTTGGAAAGAACAACATAAGTTATGTGTGTGTGAGAGAGAGAGAGATGTACACATGAAAACGAACATATATTTCTTAGATTTTATTGTTCTAGTATGCCTTGAAGAAAGGGTAGGGGTTTCAAGTAAAATGATGATTAGAAATGAATAGATACTGAGTAAGAGAAAGAAGGAATATGGCATTGAATTTTAACAAAATTTAAAGTTAAAAATGTTGATAGCACATTAACATAAGCATTACAACATGGAAAGGGGTAGTGTACCACTAGTTAATATTACTTGGTTAAATACCTCATATACAACTCTAATAAACACAAATGAAGTTTGGTCAAGAGATTGAATAGAATGTTTTTTCTTACAAATTACCATGTCGGGATAACCACATGAAGATGATGTATTGAAGGGAAAAATATTTCCCAGATACTCTAATTAAGGGTTGTAGAACAAAAGAACATAAGCACCAAGATGAGGGTAATGAAGGAACTCCTAGGTGAGGTAGATTAGCAAAATATTGTTACAAAATTTGGTGATGAGAATTTATTGTCTTCTTTCATTGATTCTAGGTATGGAATACTATTCTTAGTTGTGTTCTTAAGTCATTATAGTGACTCCATTAATATTGTCATGTGTTTTTAAATATTAGTGGTATTGGGAAAAAACAAAAGAAAGAAATGAATAACAACAATAATAATAATAATAATAATAAAATTCTGATTAAGACTTTTATGTGAGAAGGCTTGTGGATAAATAATGCAGACGAGATTGGGTCCTCCTAAATAAAGAATAGAGGTAACGTTTGTTATGGAAATGCTGGGGTGAAGTGGTAAATCTAGAACCTGTACAACATGTTTTTGTGACATTCTCGACAATGAGGATGTCTAAAGAACTGATCTTTAATTGCAAGCCTCATGGGGACAGAATAGGGACTCTCCCTCAAATTAGAAGATAATAAAAGAATGATGATGATAAAAACTATGATTGATGAAAAATGAATAGTTAATCATGTATAGAGCTAAGTTGGTTGTTTATTTTTCTTTTAACAACACGTAGAACCCTACATATTAAATGCATTAAAGTAACTGCTAAATGAATGAAGTAAAATACATTCCAACACCTAATATACATGTAAGGAAACACTATACTATACTAACACAATAGTGTAGATGTAAAGAGAGAAATTTCATGACCACACATGGAAGTGAATTGCGTACAAGTTTTATTTGTTTCTAATAAGGCAACATGGAAAAAGGCCAAAATTGAAGGAATGTTAACTTGCATTGAAAGAAGACAACAAGCAATTTAAGATGGATAGAAAGGAACTACTTGGATAAGTAGACGATCATAGGAAAAGAAGGAAGTAGAAGGAAGTTGTCTTAATTAATGCATATGTAACATAAAAGCATGAGAACAT
>APFE030283562.1:3101-25040 GCA_000404065.3 Pinus taeda | reverse complement strand
TTGAGTGTAGGTTGCTAACCTTGTAGAGCGGTGAAGTATACTCCGGACCTTGTTGAATACATAAGTAACAATTGGTGATGTATGTGCTAGTGTTTGAAATGATTATGTATGTATACATTATTCTTAAATAATAATTGATGGAAATTAACAATAGTTGTGATGACACTGAATGTAGGTCGAATCAGATGAAAAGTTCCTGATCAAACCTTTATGTATTTTAAATTAGATAAAATTGCTGCAAGATGAATATCAACCCTCGTAAGTGAAATGGAAGCACATTAGCAAGGAATTGACTTGGAAAGATGAATAATAGATATATATACAGATATATAATATATGTGTGTGTGTGCTGTGTGTGTGTGTGTAAGTATTTGGAGGACTAAGAAACACTAAGGTTGGTGGTTTGCTTGAGAAGGGGAAATTGTAACAACCCCTTAGTAAAAGTGGTAAATGTTTTGTTTTATTGCAAATGACTTGGTAAAAGTAAAGGTCTAGGTGGATGGTAAAATATAAATGCTATTTTATTGAATTTATTATAAATAGTGCTAAAAGAGAGTTTCATCTACCAAAAATTATAGGAAAAAGTGCTAAAAGAGAGTTTCATTTACCAAACAATTAAGGCAGTTGTGGATGGTAAAAAGTGGTAAAAGTGCTAAAAGAGAGTTTCATTTACCAAACAATTAAGGCAGTTATTCCTCTCCCTAGAGATAAATAATCTTAGATGGGAGCCAAGAGGGTGGGAGGAAATAAAACTTGGGACAAGGGAGCCAAGAGGGTGGGAGGAAATAAAACTTGAGGCAACCGTGGAGAATTGGTGCCTACTTGAAGGAGGTCCAAGAGAGGAGTTAAAGCTTGTCCATACACTTATCTAGAAATTGGAAAGGCTCAGGGGGGGAGAATTGCACGTAATTGTCATTATCACTGGTTGGGTGGAGCACTAATTTTCTTGGCAATTTTATGGTTGGTCAAATGCTACGAAAAGATAAGAAATCGTATTGTACTTTTGATGTTTATTTTCTGCTTTTAAATATGAATAATTCTAGTTACATTAATTATGTTTCATTTTGTATGTAATTGTCATTCTCACTCGTTGGGTGGAGCACTAATTTTCTTGGCAATTTTATGGTTGGTCAAATGCTACGAAAAGATAAGAAATCATATTGTACTTTTGATGTTTATTTTCTGCTTTTAAATATGAATAATTCTAGTTACATTAATTATGTTTCATTTTGTATATATATTTTCCATTTTGTATATATATTTTCTGTGTATGATTGAGGACAACAACCATATTTTATAAAATAGGCCAATGCAGAGAAGTAGGTTAGTTCCATGGTTAAATGGTTGCTAAAAGAAGTCGTCGCTTCAGATTTCTCAAGGACTGGAATGAATGAGTGTGTCCCAGTGGGAGGTTATTCTCACGCATATCTCTCAAGCAAGTCCCAAACCCAGTATGTAGAGAAATGATAAAAAAAGTCTATAATTTACCATCTAAGTTCAAATATACTTGAACACAATTATTACTAGTATTCTTGGGAAATTATAAATAGTAACAAGAAAATAAAAGAACTATATTATATATTATATATCATAGATATCTTTTGACAAATTTGTAAAGGCTGGTTTACACATTTATAGAGAATTGAGAACCAAACTACACTGGTGTTAAATAAATAAGTCAACCATAAGGAAATCGATCAATATCTTAAGTATGGTAGAGTTAAATTTATAGCACAAATTAAATTATCATTGTTAAATCCCCTCTAAATGAGTAATTAAATCAACTAGTGAAAAACGACCATCCTTATTTATTTTGAACAAACAGACCAAAGAGAGAGACATCCTATAATAATAGAAGAAAACATTTAGATATAAAACGAACCCTAGATATAGGGTTAATTATTTGGACATAAATATATATGGTAAAGTTCATTAAGGAAGACTGACTATTAACGCAACTCATAAATTTATGCACGAGTATACTCAGACAGGAGGTAATCAGAGACTCAAACTTTCCATGCGAAAACCCATCAATAAGAACAAAAAAAAAAAAGGGCATGGCCCATATCACTTCTTTAAAAAATTACAACAACCAAGAAAATAAAGGTTTGATATTATGATAGCCTACACTTCACTGGGAAACCCAAGTGATTATTTTGGAAACATTGTCTGCCATATAATTTTTCAATAGTAAAATGACAACTGGAGGTAGCACTCCTACGAACAATGTCCTTCTACTTTCGTATAGTAGAAACCTAAACTATTAATGACAATATTTATACAAGCTTAGTCGCAACTGATGGAGGTCCTCTCCATGAATCAAAACAGGAAAATCGATTTCAAATATGGAATAAACAAAGCAAGAGAAATAGATTTAGGTTTTGGAGCTTGTACATCCGGAAGAATCAAATAGTATTGGGCTTACAGTGAGCAGGTTTGTAATGTCAAACCTTCAAAGTACCATTATCCTTATGCACGATCTCTTTTTGTTATTTTTGTTATATGTGTCTAGACATCTGTTGCTCTTTTTCCTGAAGATGGTTAGCTGTGAATATGGACTGATGACGTTTTGGCTTCTTTTTGGAAATCCTATTTCTACAGACTTATTGCCTCATATAGACTGGGTCACTCGCAAGCTGGCTATTTTTGAGCCCTTATGTATTATCTGAACTTTTATATTGACTCAATATAATACTATGATGCTTTTTCTCTCTGGAAAAAAAATATTTAAAAAAAATGTGTATAAAAAGGAGCCATCATGCTAGAGATAAATCCATAAAAATAGCACTCAAGAAATTACCTGTAAATGTTCCTATCAAAACCCTTCTACATAAAAATAACGCTGTTCCTATCAAAACCCTTCTACATAAAAATAGCGCTCAAGAAATTACCTGCAAATGTTCCTATCATAACCCTTCTACCCAACGCGAGTAACCTAACAGAAAATAGGTTTTGTTAGAAGGCCATTTCTTTTTTTTAAAACAAGAAGAAGAACCTATACCTATTGAAAACTCAGTTTGTTGGCCAACCCAAATGCCATATGGGAAATCCATATGATTTGGTCGTCGATTCACACCTGTTCATACTAATACATTGTTAATACTAGAAGAATTCAACGAGGTTCCGCTAAGTGGCCAACTATAGAGAACAACGATCTGTTAATTACCATATCAAACCTGCAAATTAGCAAAGCAGCAGAATCAGAATTAGTGACCAGACACAACCAACATCGCCAAAGAGAAATATAAATATACATAGATGAGTAAAGAAAATTTGCAAGTATGGTCAACTCATGATGTTGGGCAAGTGAAGTCTCTGCATTTCTCTGCAACAAAACCCTGAAAGCAAATGGGAAAGAATTAATTTAAGCTCCTCTAAAGGGATATTAACAAATAAGTGACTAACCTCTCTGCAAGCAACTAAATAATGGGTGTAGCAATTAGGCTCACACTTGAATGTGGCACCTTTAGAGGTTGAAGCATACGACTCTAGATAAACCCCAGAAAGAAACCTTGGCTGAAGTTCTATGAGAAACCCTTATTACAGAGTAAAATTTCCCCCTTTGTGGCTAGATGAGAATGAAACAAGCTAGCACGACCGAGGAGGAGACAGTTACCCTTTGTAACTCCCTGCCTCTCCACAATTATTCGATAAAAACCCTAAGGGACACCAACAGATATTTGAACGTGTGGTAAAGCATCGTACCCTAGTCAAGAAATTAGGTTAAATATAGCTTGGCATCTGGAGATTTTTGTGATGTTCATGTGATATGTTAAACGAAACAAGTATCACCCATGGAGATTAGGACAACCATTCAATTAACATATGCCTTAGCCATTATTAATGCATTGTTGGGAATTGACAACATTATTTTCTTACTTTCATACCTTTCTGCACACTGGGAATCAAGGCTAGCCAAAAAAAAATGTTGCTAAGGATATGTTACAAAAAAAAACCAACCATAGTAAGCATTTAAATTTTGGCTTAATTAATAATAAAAATTACAAGTAATAAAGATAATAAAATTCAATTTGTTATATTGTAATTTTGATTTAGAGAAACTTAGTCCCTCCTACTCAAGTTAGAAATTAAGCACTAACTTGCATTGGTAAATACTAAATTAATAGTGATTGATAGGAAAATCAACCTGTAGCCTTGAGATGTGAAGTGGATGAGTAAATTACTTGTTCACATTGAAGAACTTGCATAAATTTTGGTGGGTAGTAACTATTAGTAAGTATATACATTTACAATTTTACTCCTACATAAGTTTTGATGAAAACATAAATAATGGTAGGAATTAACTCCTGTAAGTATATTTATTCACATCTTATTGCTATCCATTTTTTTATGCAAAGATCTTAAATTATGGTGGGAAACAATTAATGGTAAATATGTTATTTACCTTAGTATGATTTTATGGGAAAAGCTTAAGAATAAAAAATCACTACACAAATATCTAAAAATCATGCATGAATGTTGGAACCATATCCATAAATTATGACATTAAATATTTAAGGAAATTATCCACTTGACATTATATTGAGCAAAGGCTTCAATAAGACCTTCAAGTTATGGTCCAATGGTTTTTAAATAATATCTAAAAATAAATTATTATTTTTTGAAAGGTAAACATTATAATTTACATTGGTCAACGGTAAACTAATAGTGATCAACAAACAAATAAATATTTAGAGTCCCCTCGCAAATAACCATATTCAAATTTGATTAATAAGCACATACAAACTTAATACTTACAATAAACTTAGAATATAACAAGACTATTAACCATGGATAATCACCCCACTTTACAATGATATTATTAACTTGTAAAAAGTTTTTGTGGGTGAATACAATGGATTATCAATACTCAAGCCCCAAAACCATAATTCATTTCACAAAAAAAAAAAATGAAATGTAAAATAATGTAAAATGTAAAATGTAAAATAATATAATGTAATCTAAAATGTAAAATCAAAGGCACCCTACCGATTTGAATTGAAGAATTGGTTAGAATAAATTGGTCTCTCTATGATGTAAAGTTAACATACTTTTGTTTCTTTAGGTTATTTATTTGTAATAATTACTTTTGTTTCTTTAGGTTATTTATTTGTATATTATTATTGATATAATAATTAATAATATTGATTAATTTTTTTTGTTAAGCTTGGTAGATCCTCATTTTTCATTCATTTATAAAGAAAATTTACGCCACATAGATTGGCTAAGTGGTCTCAACTTTCCCAATGGGAAACCAATTCTGTTGGCCACCTATCCGCATTGTATGCCATCTAGTAACAAATGAGTTTCAGTCTTTCTATCCAAGCTATATAAGTCTTTGTTTCATGTCCATACTCTAGATATCTACCTATACATATTTTTGCATAAGGAAATGTAAAATCTATCCGCATATAAACCAAAACATATCAGGGGAAATTATCCAATCATTTTGTTCTACCCAAGCCAAATCCACTAGCGCAGGGTCTTTGTTGTTCAAACCAGGCATCTCTAACAGTTCCAAGATACATGGGATGTGCCTCTTGATTCTGCCAAACTTGATATCTTGCTTGTGTAGTTGAAACTGCACTTTCTGAAATTCTTGTTTGTAAGTCGGCATGCCTTGGACAATGACAACCATGCCCACCGAAATCTGCTCCATAGCCTATCCCAGTAGGATTTTCATCAGCTAGTATAGGTATAAGGTCTGTTTGAACTAGGTGATCCTGCCTCTAGTGTTTCCAGGGTCTGGGACAAGGGTCCTCCAATCCTCTATTTCCGCATCCGTCTCGCTGTCTTGCTTGACTTCCTCTTCCCATTCCTCTAAAATTTTACTAATACCTTCATTTATGCCCTCACAGTATGCCCTTGTCGCCTCGCTAATAAGCCTTTCCACATATTTTCTACCCTTGCGTGCCTCAGACGTGCCTTGTTCTGTTTCCTTTCTACGCGCTTGGGCCCATCTTCCACAACCATGACTTTTCACAGGATGAGCCATGGTGGAGATGCCCCAGTCCTGTTCATTGCAACAATTCATTAATCATAAACAATTAAATAGGGTATAACTGTATTCTCACCCCCGGGTTGTATTTTTACAAATGACCACCTCACCTTGTTCTTCCCCTTCCCCATTGATATCATTGCGAGAGCCTTCATCGTCATAGGTCCATTCCCCAAGAGGGGCCGACCTACTGCCATCCTCAGTGATACCTTGTCTCCACACCCACCTTCTCTCGGTCTCAGGCAAGTTAGCTATCACTCCCCAATTACCAGTTGGTGAGCATTGTCACGTGCCTTCATTCGGCCAACCATGGTGTGTATACCCTTTCCCCTATGCCCAAGATGCAAGCACATAGTCCACCCTAGCCTTTCCCTCATCCCCGAGCCCAATGATGGTGCCACCATCTATCTTCTTGTTATAGCCATTATTATTTCCTTGCCAAACTTCCCACCCATAGTTCCGAGCATTTCCCTCTCTGTTGTGGTTTCTATCTACCTCCGAGTAGCTGCACTTGCATCTACAGCAGGGACCGGATCCTAAAATGCAAGTGGACTGACACTCCCTCCCCTCCAAACCTGTGTCTCTACCTATACCCGTAATACCCCTACAAGCATCATCGCTCGACTCTCTGCTCACAATTCCCAAGGTCCCCATGTGAGACAATAGAATTTCAAAACAAAAGGAAATTGAAATAATACCAAGCGGATGTAGGATACAAACGCAGGGCAAAGCAAAAACTACCAGTCACCACCCCCAATTCCTCCATCACTTCTCAAATTCACAATTTTCCCCCATAATTCTTGTTGAGAAATGACAACAAGAAATTCTAGTTTAATTTGTCCTTGAATTAAACAGTGATTTAAATTCGAACTATATTCTCATAACAACTTAAAATAGTTAAATTAAGTTTATTAAACTTACTTAACTTAGGAAATTTGAGTTTGAAGTCTTTTTGAAGTCATGTATATGTTCTACCTACTTTGTAGGAGTCCAGTGTGAGTTGTAAAATAGAAGACTCGGTTTCATGAGTCAGTTTAGTTAAAATAGTTCTCAAACTAATTGAGAGAACTAATAGTGAGTTAACAGTCAGTGGTGACACTAATGAACTCCACCAGTGCTACTCTAGTTAACTAAATATTTACTCATCAAAAACTCATGCATGTCAATTATGAGAAAGAACCAGTTAAGACTAGAGTGCAAGGACAACATACTATTTGTTTTACATTTTTCTGAGTTTCACAGATAGTGCATGCAATCAGGAACTGATCCTTGAGGGATTGCACTATTTTTAGAGGCTCTTTAAATACAAGCTATCATTCAGAGGAATTACACATTGGAATAAAGACTTGGAGAGATTATGAATTGGATAAGCTTTGGCCTTGAGCTTGCTTATGAGTTTTAGATTGAATTTGTTGAGTGTTGGGATTGTTCTTGAGGGAACAAGCAATGTAATTTCATCTTGATTTTCCGGATTAATAAAAAACAGATAGTGGGGTTTTGAGCTGTTGCTTTCCCCGAATATTTATTGTGTTATGTGCCTTTGATTCTCTTCCTCTATTGATTATTGTTTTCTCGATGTTTATGGGCTTCCACTGTAAATAGTATAAGTAGATTCTTGTCTCTTGCTTTAGCAAATTGCATTAGCTTGTGAATCGACGAGATTTTTTACTTGGTATTGAAGCAAGATTGTTTTTTGGGCCGATAGTTTGCAGAGAAGATCTAAAAATTTATGTGCAAAATTTTCAGAAACAAATTGAAGATCCTGGATTCCTTGGGAAAAGATACCCAAATTCAAAAAAAAAAAATCAGCCGAATCAGAGTTTGGATGAGGGAGATATCACTGATTTAAAATCAACTCTCTAGAGGAGATTTCAAAGTTTTGAGTTTATGGGTTATTGTTGAAAGTTGAATTTGCATACGTACTTCAAGATCGGCAGATGGAATTCCATGGATTGTGGCTTGAGTATGCCTTGTAAGGAAGCTCGAATTTCATAGCTTGGAGGGACAGGATGGAGGTTGTGCTAGAGGACAATGGCTTGAAGCAATTTTTTGAACAAGCAATTCCTAAGCCAAGAGCTACTAATGCATAGAACTTGGCCGAGTGGAAGAAGTGTGTGGTGAAGGTAAGGCAGATAATCCTTGAGGGAGTTCGAGATCATATTTTCTCAAGTCTCCATGGAAAGGAAACCCTGCATGGTATGTGGAAAACATTAACAGACTTGTATCAAAATAGCAGTGATCAAAGGAAGTTGGCACTAAAGGATAAACTTCGTAAAATCAAGATGGAGAAAGGCGAGACGATTCCAAAGTACTTAACCAAGTTCACTCAATGTCAAGATGAAATTGAAAGTGCTGGAATCACAATTGCTAAGGAGGATATAGTGAGCCTTGCTCTTCTTAGACTCCCAAAGAGTTGGCATAGTTATCAAGGTCAATGGTCAAGAGAAGCTGCCAAATTGCGAACAACTATGGTCGGATTTGATGCAG
This sequence comes from Pinus taeda, assembly GCA_000404065.3. Classification (NCBI taxonomy): domain Eukaryota; kingdom Viridiplantae; phylum Streptophyta; class Pinopsida; order Pinales; family Pinaceae; genus Pinus; species Pinus taeda. The sequence continues at coordinate 16,555 of APFE030283562.1, read as the reverse complement.
GATGAGATTAGGAGGAACACTAGGGAAACAAAGAGATCCATCCCTCTACCTATCTATATCCACCAATTTTTTTCTCTAATAACTTGGTTCAGAGTATAGCGGTATCTGAGGCCTAGCCCTCCTTCCATTTTCTTTTTCACCAGACCTTGCCAAGATACCAAGGCCCATTTTATGACTTGTTGTTCACCTCCCCACAGGAGTTTTTTTTAAATGTTAACCATTTTGGAGCAAACCCCTTTTAGGGCAGCCATGCCAGATAGTTGATAAATGGCTGTAGAATGAAGCACAACTTTGATGAGAATTGTCCTATCTACTAAGTTAAAGAATATGAAGGCCCAACCGCTTAGCTTTCCCTAAATATTTTGAATAATCGTAAAGCCAGAAAGGGGTCTTCAAGGAATTTTCAGATAGGGGCATTCCTAGATATTTAGATAGGAGAGTCCCCATTCCAAACCCTAAGATCCTGGCTAGGCAGCTCCAAACATTCCCTTGAGAGTTAAAAAATAATATACAAGATTTGTCATTGTTTATCCTTGTCCCTGTGACCTTTGTGAAGGTGCTCAGGACTTCTTTTATTCAACGTGCTTCTTGTAGGGATACTGGAAAAAAGATCATGATATCATCCATGAATTGTTGGTGGGTAATGGCGAAGTCATTGCCCTAGATCCTCAAGCCTCGAAGCCTAGATTCCATGACTTCATTTTTTATAAAACATCCCAGCCCTTCCACTGAAAAAATAAAGAGAAAAGGAGATATTGGATCTCCCTGTCTTCAACCACGAGTTGGGTTGAAGGTGGGGGTCAGAGACCCATTCAACAAAATAGAGATAACAGGGGAGGAGATCCTGGCATATATCCAGTTTATCCATAATTGATTGAAACCATAGGCTTTAAGAATTCTATTTAGATAGGACCATCTTAACCAGTCATAAGCCTTACGTAGAGAGGTCTATCTTAATCATCATCCATGGAAGTTTTCTCATCTTTAGTGAGTGCACTATTCTTGTGAGGCTACAAACCCTTCCAGGATTTGTCGTCTTCCTTCTACAAATCCACTTTTCTAAAGGGAAATGAGGTTGGGAAGAAGAGGTTTAAGACATTTTACAATTACTGTAGCAATAATTTTATAAATGACATCACACAAAGCAATAGGTTGAAACCCTTGTGGATCTTCAAATTTCAAAGTTTTGGGAATAAGAGAAATAAACATAGCATTCAAACTGGAGCATGCCTTTTGATTTTGGCATGATTCCTCCACTACCATAAGAATGCCATGTCTCATGAAGCTCCAAGTTGCCTGAAAGAATTCTGTTGTGAATCCATCAGGGTTTGGGGCCTTATTTTTTTCATTCCTTTGACTATCTCTTCCACCTCTTCCAACGTGGCTATTCACATCAGGGCTAGATTCTGATCCCTAGATACCAAATGAGGAATATTGTTCATGATTCTTTGTATGTGTTCCTCTCTGTTCTCCTGTGGTTCAGTGAGGAGGTCTTTGAAATGGTTCACAAGAAGATCCTCTATTTCCTCATGTTGAACCCTGTTATTTCTCTCCTCGTCTTTCCAAGAGTATATTCTATTGTGCTTCCTATGTTGGACCATAGATGTATGGAAGAAATGGGTGTTGTGTTCGCCTTCCTGTAACCAATTTACCCTTGATTTATGTTTCCAAAGGATTTCTTCTTGCTTTCTTCTTTCCTACAGTTGGTTTATTAATTGTACTTCTTCCTTCATAAGAGCCCCAATTCTCCCTTCTTGAATAATTTGTTGTTGCAGCTCCCCCATTCTCTTATTCATGTTTTTTTGGAAATTCATAATATGTCCAAATTCTTCCTTATTCCATTTCCTTATTTTTCTCTTTAATTCCTTCAATTTATGTTGGAAGGTATGCATGTAGTTCTGCCCTTTCTCTTCATTCTTTCCCCACCATTCCTCTATTCTTTTTAGGAGATCGAGATCTCTTAACCAGAATGCCTCAAATCAGAAAGGGTGGTTCTTGGGTCTCTCTTTCAGGTCTATCTCCAGCCTTATTAGCCAGTGGTTAGAGCCCATGCATGGGAGGATAGAGGCTTCCATGAAAATGTATATGCTTATGGATTGTCCTGATATCAGATATCTATCCAGCTGCCAAGCAATTTGATGGTTTCCTCCCCTCTTCTTATTCCAACTTTGGACTCCATTAATCTTTGGTAGACCCACTAAGTGGAGATCTACAATTAGATCTCCAAAGGCTTCCATATCAGCGTCCATTTTTCTCATTCCTCCCTTATTCTCAGCTAAGGAGGTAATCATGTTGAAATCTCCGCCTACTACCCGTAGGTATTCTGGGTATAGGATTCTCATTTTTTCCAGGTTCTAGAGAAATGCTCCTCTTTCCCCCAGGATGTGTGGTCCATAAACCCTTGTAAGAAGCACCCATCCTTTGGATCTAATATTCCGAAACTTTCCTAATAGTATTCTTGGAAGGTTGATCCATTTTTCAAACATAACCTCTTTGGGGTTCCATATGATCACTAGCCCTCCTGCACTGCTATTGGCATCTTGAGCCATGATGTGGTACTGGGGTTTGAAATTTTCCCAAATTCCTTTCAACTTTATTCACTAATTTTAGTTTCTTGTATTATCATAATGTTTGGCTTGTCTTTCTTCACTCTCGCTTTAAGGTACCTTTGTTTTCCTCCGTTGTTGAGGCCTCTTATATTCCAAGATGTAATTATCATTTCAACAATTTTGGGGGCTTTTGAAATACCTCTGACAACGGTACTACTCTTCCAGAATTTACTAGTAGATCCCCAACCATTTGTATGGATTCATTCAAGGTTCTTCTTCAATGTTTATTCCCTCCTTTTCCTTGGGTTCCTGGATCTTTCCCTTGGCTAGCTTGGGAGCCTAAGTGTTTCAGTTGAACTATGATAGATGTACCATGTTTGGATTTTTATTGTTGGAAGGATTCCTTATATAATTGCTTCTAATATTTTTGAATAAAGCATTCATATAGGTGCCTCCATTCTTGCAATAAGTGCTCATCACTTATTCCTCAACACTGAGGTCATCCATTAGGTTATTGATCTCCATAGGATTATTCTCTATCATTTTCATGGGGTTCTCCTTTCCTTGTGTTTCTATTACCTCTTTTCTCTTGGGCTTATTTCCTTTTGGGAACTTTTTTTACAGGTTTTCAGCCTCCATGGTAGTGTCAGGGTTTACCTCTCCCGCTTCCTCCTCCTGTAGTACTACAATCTGGTTCTAGCTTCAGTGCTCTTTTTCATTTTGGTTTGCTCTCTCGTTGCGAGTTGGCCTCTGGTTCCTTTTTTGTGGTGGACCTCTTGGAATCCTTCCCCATCTTCTGTTACCATTGTTTCCCTGTTTTTTTCTCCTCGTTGGGGATTTCTTTCTGGTTTAACGAGAAAGCTCAATAAAAATTTCCATATTCATGGCAGCGCCAACATCTAAAAGGGATGTGCTCATAGCCTAGGGGTTTTTGCTAGGTCTCATCATGATATTCCAATTCTATCAAGTCTGGAAGAGGTTTAGTGATGTTCATGTATGCACAGATTCTGGCATAGGAGGTGTACCTTCCCCATCGCGTAGAATTGGTAACTTTGACAAAGGTTTCAATAGAGTTACCAATCCCTTCTAAGATTTCTGGGTCCCAAAAATCCATTGGTAGGGAAAAAAGTCGAACCCAGACTGGGACAGCAAGGAGCTTTTCTTGGTATGGGTTATAACATTCCTCCAAATGTCTTATAGAGAGGCATGCATTATTGAATAAATAGGGCCCATCCTCAAAAACACTCTCTTTGTCTTCTAGGTTTAAAAAAATCAATCTGAAAAACCCTTTTTCTCCCAGTTTAAAATCGATGTGACCCTTTGGTTTCCATCGTTGCTGAATCCATTTAATCAGCTCCTTATTTGTTGGCTAGGCTCCAATAAATGTGCAGATAAGGGCGTGGTTCTTCATGTACTTTCTGTATTCCTACAACTTGTTTTTGGGTATAACAAATCTCGGTTTCTTGACAGCCTGTGGCAGACATTGGCCTCCCAAAACCGCTTGTGATTTCACTCCCATGACTGGAGGTCATTTTCCACGACCACCATTGTTGCCTGCTGTTACTCTGTGTTGGTAGGATTCCCATGTTGCTATATTTCGATAGGAGGGGATCTCTCCCCCCTGCTAGTCCACTCATGGCCCCAGTCAGCAGGTCTGTTGTATGTTGTTGCTACAGTCCCTTCATGATCAGGGATTTCTGCAGGGTTGTCAGGATTATTTCAATGAAACCCTAGCCTTGTGCTTTACCATCGCTCTACTCCATATAATATTGATTATTATTATTCTAATGTATTGTAATAATAATCATATCTACATTATAGGTATTATTATATTAGACCATACATATATTATTCATGACACAGAGTGACAATTATTGATCATATGAATGGAGAGGGGAGAAAGAGGGAAAAATATAGAGAGAGTGGGGCGAGAGAAAGAGGGAAGGAGGGAGATAGTGATAGAGCTAGAGAGAGAGAGAGAGAGGAAAGAAGTGAGAGAGTGAGTGGGGGAGAGAAGGAGTTAGAGGGGGAGAAATAGGGAGGGAAGAAGAAATACATAAAGAGATGGAGGTGGAGAGAGAGGGAATGACAAGCGAGAGATGGAGAGAGAGTGAGGGAGAGAGGAGAGAAGGATGGAAGAGAGAGAGGGAGAGAATGGGAAGAGAGAGAGAGGGAGACATAGAGATGGAGGGGGGAGATAGGGTTTGAAAGATAAGGAGAGAGGAGGGAGATAGTGAGTGAGTGATGTGGGTATGATACAAAGGGAGGTGGGAGAGAATGGGAGAGAGAGGAAGGAAGAGATAGAGGAATTGAGAGAGAGAAGAAGAGAGGGAGAGAGAGAGAGAGATCGATTTGGAGGGAGAAAGAGAGAGAGGGAAGAATAAATGCATAGAGAGAATAGAGGTGGAGAGAGATAGGGAGTAATAAGGGAGAGATGGAGAGAAAGTAGGGGGGAGAGGAGAGAAGGAGGGAAGAGAGAGAGAAGGAGAGGAGATCGAGAGGGGAGGAAGAGGAAGAGAGAGGGAGGGAGATAGTGACAAAGTTGGAGAGAGAGGGAGAAAGAGAGGGAGAGAGTTTTGAGTGGTGAGATAGAGAGACAAAGAAGGAGAGATGGAGGGAGATATATATATCAATGGTGAGGGGGGGAGAGATGGAAGGAAAGAGAAGGACAAAGATAGGGAAGGAGAGGTAGGTGGAGAGAGAGAAAGATGGCGGAGAGAGGGAGGGGAAGAGAGAGTAGGAGAGATCGAGGGAGATATGGTTATACAATATTATATAATAATAAACATAGAGGAAGAGGAAGTAAGGATTTTACGAAAGGTAAAAGAAGTTGGATTTAGAAATCCATGAATATTTTGTCTTTTTACTTAAATAGATGCATTGATTTCAATGTAGATGTTGATTCATAATCATATTCGATTAATTGCACTAGATGCGTTGATTTCAATGTATTTTTTGAATTTAATGTTATTTGATTGTTTGCATTAAATGCATTGGTTTCAATGTAGATGTTGATTTCTAATCCTATTTTATTGCTTTCACTTGATGTATTGATTTCTAATCTTATTTTATTGCTTACACTAGATGCATTGATTTTAGTGTAGATGTTGATTTTTGATTTGATGTAACTAGATGTATGATCTACATTAATTTCAAAGTAGTTAGATTACAGTGTATGTTTATTTTAATGTAAGAACAAAAACATTATTAACGATGCGCATTGATTTCTATGTTACAATAATTCAACCATAAATAAAATACTTGAATTTTCATTTGAAATAAAATGGTCACTTATGTGAAGTGTTTTCTTCTTGAAATTGTAAACTATTTGTAATTGATTACATTCTTATTCTTCCCAATTTTCATCATTCAACATTTTTAGTCTTTTAGTCACTTCGAATTTAAATGAGGTAATGGAAAACAACTACCATTGACACTTCGGGTTTAACACTCCATAAGTCACAACGTTTGACTTTGGAGAATGCTACTATTAATATTGGAGAGCAAGAGAGACAAGGTATGATGTTTACTACGATAGTTCAAGTTAATGATTTGAATGGTCTATGATTTCAATCATCTTTTTCATATGATTGACATGAAAAGATGGTAAAACTAACATGTGTAACAATAAGAACAATAGAAGAAAATAGTTTGAGATTGATTATATTGGAGACTATTTGTAATTGACTACAATCTTATTATTCACATTTTCTATCATTTAACACTGTTACATTTTCACTTTACATTCAAAATTTTTATTCCATCATTTAAGTTATTAACAATCTCTAACATCTCAACAATATGAGGTAACTCAGTAAATTTAAAATTAAAATGAACATATTAATCTTAGACACATTTAGCATATTTAAAATTATCATAATAATTAGATATTCAACAAATTTTGTGTGACTACATACGACTGAAACCAACTTAGATCCATCTTAACCAGATCTCTCAAGTGTCAAGAGGGATTAAATCTCTAAGGTGGAAACCTTTCCTCACGTTTTATACTAAAAAAAGAGGTTTTCACCTCTAGAGATTTGATCCCTCTCGATGCTTGATAGATCCATATTTAAGATGGATCTAGGTTGATTTAATAATTATATTAGATAAATGTGAAAATATAAATCAAATAATTAATGGTAAACATATAAATTTAGAAATGTAAAAAACGTTAATTAAGTTCATAGCATATCTATTTTGGAATATGACTTTTACAATTTTAATTTAATTAGCAATAATTATTAGGTGGATGGTAAGGATTTAACTTTTATACAATATTCTTGGTAGCATACACAAATCAAAGGTTGAGAATTATTTGAAGGTGGTTATGCCATTTTTTTCTCGTTTAATTAAATTGAAATTAAAATAAAGATCATGTGGAAAAGTTTCATATGAAATAAGTTATCGTTTTTTTGGCATGTGGTATTGATAAGCCATATTATTTGCCATCATATTTTTTTTCCTCAGAAACAATAATAACTTCCATTAGATAATCAATAAGCTACATATTATAGATGCACGTAGTACATTCCAAAATTTCAGGGATGATAGAAAGAAAGAGCCCATTAAGCAAAAAATTTAGTTTTGTAAAGGAAAACTAGACCCAAAATGCGAGTCTTCCATCCTATAGCCATACAAGTATGATAGTGCATACATATATAAACAATTCATCTGATATCCAAAAAATAAGCAGTACAACCCATCAATTTAATTTTCTTGTATATCGATAAGCATGAAAAATAAAATTTGTCGAGAGATCCATCATTTTAAAAGACACATCAGAAGAAAGAAAGAAAAAGGTTAGGAGAGAAAACATCCATCAGGGATGAGAAGTATCCATCAATGGAGGATGGATGAATGGCCTCCTATACCAAATCACCAATATATTCAGTTATCCTCCAAATTCCCAAAGCTTTTAATGCCCCATCCTTTGATAGAGTATCTTCCACCCCATTCCTCGCCCTATAAACATGAATGCAGGAGATAGAGTCAAAAGAAGGCTTTAAATGAAAAATATCATCAAGTATGGGATGTAGTGTTTTATTGTGACATATTTTAGAAGATTTAAATCAATTAATAATGTTCAGTGAATCTTCAAAGATCTGTAAAGAGTGACATTCCTTTTCCACAACGAAACACAACAACAATTTGAGAGTGAGAAGTTCAACATAGTTGTTGGCACCCCAACCTAGACCAATTTAATATCTGAAAAGATGTTAATTGTTTATGTAGAGGACTATGCCCCCTCCACATGCTCCTTCCTCCACACCATATTGTGGTTAAGTGTTTGTTTTATTTTGGCTCATCGTATTGTAACAAAACCTATTGCAAATTTAAAATTTCATAGTAAAGTGGAGGTGAATCTTTATGGTTAATAATATTGTTACATTTTTTTAAAATGTATAGATGTTTAACTCATATATTGATTATTTTTATCATTCATAATAATAATGAATAAATAAATTTATAAATTTATTTACCTTTTATGATTTTTTCAATACTAAAATTATTTTGATGTTTACTAAAGATTGATAGAATTGATGTCTATTAGTATTTACTAGTCATTATATACCTGGGATAATATTAAATTTTTTTAAAATAAGATTAAAAAAGACACATATGCTTACATTTTCTTATTTCTAATCATATTAAAAAATACCTTTTTCTTTTTACTCTCTGGTTCACGGAATCCCATGGTCAGTGGGTCCGCTACGTCCAGGTTCGGACAACGCTAGGGTGGACACACAACCCGAAGGGGGTCGCACCCCTCGGCCTATTTACTGACCTGACCCCAAGAGCTTTTGGGAATTGACCCTGTGACCTCCCGATTGGAGAGGCACTGACTTGACCGATTGAGCTAACTCTTGGGGCTATATTAAAAAACACCTATAACACTTATCAACTCAATAATCTTGTAATCCCAACTTAATAATTAGTATGAGTAAAGTGGAAAGATGTATACAATCAGATATACTAGAGCTTTATTGCATTAAAGGGTTTCAAAAGAGAAAACACCTTGTGTATTGTGTGATGGCATTTAGCATTGATTTGTGTAATGCCTTTTTGTTCGAGAGGATTCCCTTTAAATCAACATAATGGACTACACACATCAATAGGGAAAATGGGTGAGAATCTTTGAAATAAAATTCAAAGGAATCGCCATGTTGGATTTCTAAATTGGTCACTAGATTTACAACCGAGTGCATCTAGAGTACTTATACATTTATATGTTTAAATTTTTGATACTTAGTTTTAGAAAGTATTTAAATCAGAAAAAAAGGAATATAGTTTTTGTTTTAATAAAATATTTGAAGTATCATTATTTAGATATATTTTTATATTTATTATAGTACAAAGAATTATTTTTTTAGTTTATGTGAGTTCTTAAATGATTTGTATGACTAATTTGTAGTTTGAGTAGTCATGATCCAAGAGTATCTAAGGTTTCGAAATTACATGGGGATTGCACCTAGTCTAGGTCACACTAGCCCTTAGAATGACTAGATTTTATTTAGAGTACTTATACATTTATATGTTTAAATTTTTGATACTTAGTCTTAGAAATGTATTTAAATTAGAAAAAAGGAATATAGTTTTTTGTTTTAATAAAATATTTGAAGTATCATTATTTAGATATATTTTTATATTTATTATAGTATAAAGAATTATTTTTTTAGTTTATGTGAGTTTTAAATGATTTGTATGACTAATTTGTAGTTTGAGTAGTCATGATCCAAGAGTATCTAAGGTGTCAAAATTACATGGGGATTGCACGTAGTTTGGGTCACACTAGCCCTTAGAATGACTAGATTTTTTCCCCATAGAGTTTCGAACCAATGATCTTCACATCGCAGAGTACCTTAACAAAACAATCGGTTATCTTCTACTCTATGCCACGTGAGTTATGGTATAAAGAATCATTATATGACTATTTTACAAGAAATATTATTTTAACAAAAAATTTAGATACTTATAGAACAGAGAAATATATTGGAAATCTTTTTCAAACTAACAAGAAGAAAAAGAAAATATTTTCTAAGAGGAAAATGATATAAATTTTTCTATATCCATTTCAAAATGAGTGGAAACTAGGATGGAAATTGTTATCAACATCCCCGGAATCATAAAGGAAAATTAGTGAAAATTTCATTTCAAATAAGCATATGACCAAGTGATGAATGCTCATAAATGTAAAGATACTCTTGTATTATATATATGAGGATTAATTTTGACATTATCAACATATCCACAGAAAAGCATTTAAAAAAATGTTGACATTGTGAAATGACCCCATACTATAAGCATATATGGCTATCAAGTTGTTAGGTTGGGCATCTTAATGCTATGTTAATATTTTTTATAAATATCAATATGTTATTTCAACAATAAGTTTGGCTCCTAATTCATTGTACTATTTTCCTATAGTTTTGGTATTCCATAGTTTGGGTGATGGTTTTTTAATCATTTATGTCCGTAGTATTCATTTAGCTAAGTAAATATGTTTAAAAAAATTATGTCTTATTGGAACTAATCCATTAAGTACTTCCTACTATGTTGTTATAGTCTATAAGAAAGAAATATGAATTTTGTCATATGTTATGTTTTACTTTATTTTTTAGTCTTAAGCCCAACTTTCTTGGTGAAATATTGGTAATGTTTTTTTTTTTTTTTTTTTGTTTTGTAGGTTAAGACTTTTTTACACCAAAAATATGAGGGGTATCAAGTAAGTTTATAAGGATGCTTCATTGAAATATTATATCACTAGTTAATTCTAGGAAGGTTTATGTGAAGAAATCCCACAAGAAGAACACCAAGAAGTTTGGATGGTACCAAGAGAGGAGGCCGAAAAGGCCAAATCTAGTAGGCTTGAGGATAAAAATGGCTAATTGGAGAGTAAAAAAGGAATGACAAACACCATTGATAGTGGAATTGAATAAGACAAACTATTGGGATATGAAAATGACCATGACAGGGAACATAATTCCCCAAAGACTTGTTACATCTAGATCAATTAGATCAATAAGAGCCTTGACAAGGAATAATCACATTGTTCAAAACCATTGAAAGGTTTGTATAACTAAAGTAAATGGCTAACAAAATAAGAAGAATCTCACCTTTCCCTATTGCAATTAGGAAAGATAGAAGGAATATAGATACTACAAGAGGTTTGCAGATGCCAAGTAGAAGGAAATTGAAGATTGACTACCATAAAGTGAAAAAGACTATGAAGAATTTTTTTTCCTGGTTTATTATTATTCACTCTTTGATAGTGATGTTTCAAAATACATTATATGTGTTAATTTGGTTTAATCATAAATCTTAATTTCTTCATCAAATGTACTAAGTGTAACTGATACGTTTCATGAGTAGAATATGCATGATGATACATATGATACATTTCATGAGTAGAATGTGCATGATGATACATATTTTCATATGACAAAAATTAAATCATTATTTATATTTTATAATAAAAATGGATATTCATATGAAAAAATTTAAGCAAAAATAATGCAAATGTTGAAATTCATAGTACATTTACAACTAAAATTAATATTAGAATCCTTCTATATTTTATGTAGATAATATGAAAAAAAACTTATTTTATGTACACAAATCTAGATAGACATGATTTATGACCTCTTTGCAATTAAAAACATTAAAGAAAACTTATAAACGATTCCCAAAGAAAAGATAACCACAATGATTATTTTATAAGTTCCTTGGTTTGTTTAAATCTATTATATAAATGCTAATGCAAGCCTTTATTGTTTTATTTAAGTGCCTTGGTTTTTTTCATTCTAAGACTATTCCATACTATACGTTTATGACTTACTCTAATGATAATAGTAATAGTAAGTTATGAAATGTAAGTTACACATGACATGTGAATCATAGAAAGTTGCACCTCATGTTCTAAGAAGTGTTAATGGCACATTGAAAGAATTTGAGAATTTTTGTGTTAGAGATGAGATAATGGTTTAAAGAATTATTTCATATACACTAAAATTAAACATAGATTAGTTGAAATAAGTAATAAAATTGGTTAGAAATGTCACAATGCAAGTTGTATTTAAGGAGTGATTTATAAAAAATAAGGTTAATACATTGCATAGATATTTTAAATTATATGGTATTCATTCATTAAATTCAAAATACTAAATCGTAAGATATTAAAGAATATCTCTATTTTTTTCTATATAAAAGTGTTTTATTGGTAACTCTTTTTAAATATTATAATAGAGATGAAATTATAATATATTTCTAGATAATTTTGAAATATAATAGTGACATAATCTATAAAAGATTTTATTATATGACTAAAATAAAGATTGGTCTTGTCTTTATGAAAAATTGCCTAATACTTTTTTATGTTTTATATTTTATAAAATATGCCTACTATTTTTAGATTTAAGAAAAAAAATAAATTAGCATTGAGCATAACAACTAGTAGCATCCTCCATATATGTGTGCGCTAGTTCTACTTCTTAGTCTATGAGTTCCATTTCCTTATCAAATTGAGGCATAGTTTTTTCCACCTTTATCTTTGTCATGGATGAGTTAAGAGTTGTCGTTTTATTTGAAGCCAATGATTAGTCATCCTTCTAAAGATCGAGTGTCCAATCTTGGAGAATATTGCATTCCACTTCTACAACTACCAACTATTGCTTTAATGTCACCAAAGACCCCATGATATCTACTACGTGTGATGTAATCTAACTCTCAATTTCACATACTTCTACAAGAATATTAAAGAGAGAAGACTTGCTATAGTGAATGTACTCGTGATGACTTCCTAAAACCCTTTTAATTTCTTGTAAATATTTTAAATCCATTATTTTCCCTGTAGAAATAATGCATTCATAAAGTGAAATATATGCCTTATCATAAAAATTGCCGTGTTCCTCAAATATTCAAACTTTGTAATCTACTCTAACCTATAATAAAGAGCTAAATACACTTCTTAATGTTTCAGTCCAATTGGTTTCCAATCCCTGAACCCACATAATGATATTTTCTACAACTTTAATCTAAAAAAACTACTTGAATCTTTTTTAAAACCTAAAGATTGGTGATACACCAAAGAGATGGTTTACTTAACAAATAATTTATAATGAAATAAACCAAAGAAAAAATACAAAAGAGAAAAAAAAAATTAGTTACTTAGCTAAAAAGATTCATAAGCTACTCATACTTATCCTACATTAAGTTATAGTTCTCAAGAGCTTCATAATAAAAGCACATGGGATCAATGCTAATAGTATGCGAGTGTAAAAGTCCCATCTTTTCATATTATAGTTGATCTTGAATGGAAGCTAAAGGGGTTGATAATAGTCCTAAAATCTCTTATAAGTTTAACTAATATAAAATGGTTTGGAAATTTTGAGTAATTCCCACAAAACATATAACTTTTCTTTCTTATCAGAAATAATATCAAGTCTCCCAGCAAAATAAGCTTAAGCTTGAGGTGGGTAATAGTCCTAAAATCTCTTATGACTTTGACTGTGTTAGCGTTTGAGATTTCACCTAGGCTGAGATAGACAAACCTCAAAGCTACATCAAACCATTTCACCTCGTAGCTAGCCCTACGAGGTATGAGAAGGCTCTCTCAGGTCAAAACTCGATGGATTTTGTCAATAGGATGAGTTGACCAATTAGGAACAAGGATTTTAGGCTAGTAAACTGATAAGGGGGATTGATTTGAAGTTTTTGGGTTTTTTGGTGGCAATTGGAGGGAGTGCAATTCAGGGTGTGGGGATTGGGCTCAGTTTTCGCAGGTGGGTCTTTGGGGCAAGGTAGGAGTTTATGTTGATGCCTTTAGCTGAAAAAGATGATCAAGGAGGAAAGAAGAGAGGCTAAAGAGGGCGAACAATGAATTTGAATCCTCTCTAGACAGTGGAA
>APFE030283550.1:0-26142 GCA_000404065.3 Pinus taeda | reverse complement strand
TTCTTTATTAGTTACACAACTGAGTCATATAGTACTTATCTATTGCCTCGCTATTCTGCACAAGTATTTGCCCCACCTTCCAAAAAAAAAATTTGTTTCCTCCCAACCATGAGATCAGTCACAGACCAAATCTCCTCTCGTGCTCTTCTCACAAGAAGGGTAGTATGTAAAAACATGCAACTAGTTGTTCTGCGACTATCTGGTCCTAACCAGAATTTGTCCAACTAGCTAGCATAAATCCATCCAACCCTTCAGCACAGATTGAAAACACAGTCTTTGTTACAACTTCATCTTTTTCTTCCTTATGTGGTTACCTCAGGTACCTATTATCCTTTTGGTTCCAATATTTCGATAATTAATTCTCAAGGAGAAGTTATGGCAGTAACTACTTGACCATAACTGTATACCCAACTGACATGTGAGACATAATTGGAATTATTTCCAAGATGTCACCACTTCTGCACAACTTAATGACATAATTTATTAATCGAACAAAAATTTAAAGATTCCAGTTTGTCATCTGACAGTGGAGGTTTCCTTGAGCTGGGTCAAGGTAACTACCTGCCTGACTGGCACTGCCCAGGGTTCATAAACGTTGTTCAATATAGGGTTTCAGTATGCTTCTCTCTCTAAGGGTTGCAGTCATTTCCATGGTAATTTTCCACCCTTTCCTACTGAAACTACTTCAGGTATTCTAGAATGGCGGAGTTTAAAGATGTAGCTTAGGAATTTGAAGGTTCCTTCTTGTTGTTGCGTGATAACTTAAGGAATTTCCTTTTCTCATCTGGATTCCTATTTGCTGATGTGCAACAAGGTCCAATAGTGGCTTGGTTCTAGATGTCATGCGTAGAAGGCGATCTGATGGTTCCAGCGGAACAAAGCCAATTTTAGGTAACCCTCGATACCCTTCTCTGGAAATTCTACAGTTATGTTCAATTTTCCCCTTGATATTCCATGTTATCTACAGAAATTTGTCAATTATATGTATTTATGGTTTTGTTACAGTTCAAGGAACCCCCTTCTAACACCTTCTTATGATCTGTGCAGGTATTCCACTTTCTTACTCCATTTATGACCATCAAATTACTAGGAAATATGCTAAGGGTTGCTCTACTTCTGTGTTTTCTAGGTATTTTAAAACCTTCTACCAAGAGGCTCATCATGATATGATAAGAGAGGATTTTTATTTTGTTAAAAACAATGCCAAAGTGGTCATTCGAGCCTGAGATATTTATTTGAGTTCCAGCTTAGATCTTGCATCAAATCTGTTATACTTCGAGTTTCTTAGTCTTGTGGCCTACTACATAATTTTGGTTGTTACATTGCATTTTCACAAGCCAGTTAATGTATAATAATGGGAGAAAATCGTGTATGGGTCAAACCCTCTTTTCATATGATTTTTGTCGGTCATTTAACCTTATGGCTTGTAATATATTTACAGTAAAATTTATAATTGTTAACAGTGCTATGATGGTAGCTATTTGTAGAAAGATTGTAAAAGAAGGTGGATTTTGACTATACTTTGACAATGTTAATTAATGTTACAGCAATTATTATCTTATACTTCTTGCATATGTAAATTATTCATGTAGTTCTAGGTTCGATAGAGAATATATTTTGATTAATGTAGGTTAATATGTTATGTACCCTTACTTTCGATTATAATTGTATGTTTCCTACAATACTTATTTTTCTGAATGTTTACTTTCAACTACATTCTTTGTCTAATATACGAGACAATGGAACTACCATCTAGCTAGGCTGTTATCCAGGCTAGGCTAGAAGGCTAACCCAATTATCTGTTGTTTTTCTATCTAAGCTCCTTATAAATAATCTTGTAACACTTACCATTATTTTAGTTTTCTACTTCTTTTTTTTAATTAACTAGGATAACTTATTTCTTTTCTTGAGTCATTATCAAATTCTATTGTTCAACTGGTTCCATATGGAATAGTAATTGGTTTGTTCTTACTTATCATTAATAAGAGTTACGAAACAGGACTCAAGTCGTGCAAATTTGCATACAAAATATTCACACTTATGTATTACTATTCCATTAACTTTTGTATAACACTCTTTGTGTATATATCTTCTTTATCGCTTACACAACTCAGCCATATAGTACTTATCTTTTGCCTCACTAGTATGCACAAATATCCACTCCACCTTCCAGAAAGCAATGTTGTTTCCTCCCAACCACGAGATCAGTCACAGATTGAATCTCCCCTTGTGCTCTTCTCACAAGTAGGGTAGTTTGTAACAACATGCAGCTAGTTCTTCTATGACTATCTAGTCCTAACCAAACTTAGTCCATCTAGCTTGCATAAATCTGTCTGACCCTTCAACAAGGATTGAAAACACAGTGTTCGTTACAGCTTCGTCTTTTTCTACCTTGTTTGGTTACCTCAGGTACCTATTACCCTTTTGGTTCCCATCTTTTAAAAATTAATTCTCAAGGACAATCTATGGCAGTAACCAACAGACCATAACTATCTACCCAATTGACAAGTGAGACACAGTTGGCATTCTTTCCAAGATTTCGCCACTTATGCACAACTTAATGACATAATTTATTAATCAAACAAAAATTTAAAGTTTCTAGTTTGTCATCAGACCTTCCCTAAACCTAAGTAATAGTATCATACCTTTTATTATGGATAATTAATATTTACAAATTACTAAGAAATGTCACATCTCTACCCCCTTAGATTAAAGATTGTCCTGATGTTGGACACTGCCAAACAAACCCGGATATGCTTCCTTCATAATTTTTTCATCTTCCCAACTAGCCTCTTTTGGGTTAAAGTGTTTCAATTACACTTTACCTTGGATGATAACTCGCTTCCACAGTGTTACTTCTCTCTAATTGATATGTGTAGGGGCTCGACCATGAATTTGTCGTCTGTCTCGACCAACATAGATAGTCATCGAGAAATCTATCAATTCCTCCTCCATCTTTAAAAAATAATAGTAAATAAAAAAATAAATTTAATGTAATTATTGTTACATATGTTCCTTGTATATCTTGCCAACTATTTATATGGTGGGGATCATACATGTATTTTTTTAACATATAAACATGAAATACATTATGCACGTGTATATAGCTAGGTAAGGCTAGTTGATACGCTACAGGCCCGATTTGAGCCAAATTTTTAAAAGGACCATAGAACTAGGGTGCTAACTTGGCACAAACTCCCCATTGCAAAGTAATTTTCTTGGGCTTCACTCATACATATATGTGGTCCCCGATTTGAAATTTTTGGAAACTTTCTTTCTTATCAACATAAATTTTCTCCCTATCTTGAGCATCCTTCAATTTCATCCTTACTTTCTTTACTGCATTCTCCATTTCTTTAAACATATCGGGACCTAGCATTAATTTATCTTTAGGGCCTCCCTAATTCAAAGGTGTTCTGCACTGCGACCATATAAAACTTTGAATGGGCTCATCCATAAGGATGCATGATAGCTTTTATTGTAAGCGAACTCCACCAAATGTATGTAGCCTTCACACTTAAGCAGTTGTTGCATCACATACATTCTTAACATATCTTCAATTATTTGGTTTACTCACTCTGTTTTCCCATCCGTATGAGGATCGTATGTCATGCTAAAATGTATCTAAGTGCCTAAACCTTCAAACAATGCTTTCCAGAATGCATATGTAAATTTTACGTCTCTATCTGAAATTATTGTCTTTTGTATTCCATGCAGTCTAAATATATATTTCATAAATATGATAGTAATTTGAACAATATTAAAGGTAGATTGTATTGGAATAAAATGGGAAAATTTACTCAATTTATCTACTACTACCATTATCGAGTCATTTTTCTTCTTGGTATTACGTAAGAATCTAATAAAGTCAATTGAAATGATCTCCCACTTTCATTCTGGAATAGACAATGGGTGGAGCAATCCAGCAGGATGTTGGTGCTTTGTTTTTACCTGCTAGAATTCCAAACAACGAGCTAAATAATCTATCACTTATTTTTTCATAAATGGCCAAAAGTACCCTTTTCTTAATCCATTGATTAGTTTCTAATAGCTAGGGTGAGTTGCATAAGGAATTCTGTGGTATTCATCTAGAATTAATTGCTTGATACTTTGTTGATTAGGAAAATAATGTTTGCCTAGATAAATCAACATTTTTTTCCTTATTTATCTCATATCCTAATTTTTGTTCACTAATGTTTGTACTTTGGTCATGCTACCATAAAAAATTGTGTTTAGGATCTCTTTGAGTAGCTTCTTTAATATGCTCCTTGAAAGCAGTTTTAACTTCACTGAATGAAATCTCTAGGACACAGTTTAGCTTCCACTTAATGCATCTGCTACCCAAATTTCTTTTCCTTTTAAATGTTTAATTTCAAAATCAAAGTCACTCATAAAGGAAACCTGACATGCATTTAAAGCATTCAAAGTAGGTTGTTTAAAATAGTTAGTTAAAATTATGATGACTTGTCATCAGTAAAAATTTATTTCCTAATAAATAATGTTGCCACGTTTTTAATGCATGGATTACTGCAGTTAGTTCTGGATCATAGGTCGAGTATTTTTTCTCATGCTCCTTTATATTCTAAGATTCATATTCTATATCTCTACACTCTTTCATTAGTACTTTCCCTACTCCATCCTTACAAGCATTGTTGCAGACAACATATTCCTTGTTTGGGTCTGCAATGCTTAAAATAGGGGCAGTAGTAAAAACGTGTTTCAATCGGTCAAAATTGTATTAATACTCGAATGTCCACTTGAATATTCTTCCTTTTCTCTGCAAGGAGGTAATGGGATATGCTACTTTGGAAAATCATTGAACAAACCTTCTATAGTATCCATCCAGTCCCATAAATGACCTTATATAAGCCACATTTTGCGGAATTGGCCATTCCATTATGGTTTTTATTTTTTCCGGGTCCACAACAATTCCATTCTTAGTTATGACATGTCCTAAGTACTAAATTTTTTCTTTAAATAAATCATACATGTATTTTGCATACATATGGTGTTCCCTTAATGTCTGCAAAGCGATCCACAAATGTTCCTTGTGCTCTTCCATGTTTCAAGAATATACCAGTATATCATCAATAAAAATAAATACAAACTTATCTAAATATTGATGAAAAATAGTGTTCATAAGACACATAAAAGTTGTTGGGGCATTAGTCATCCCAAACAGCAAGACAACAAATTCATAGTTCCCGTAATGATTCCTAAAGGTTGCTTTATATACATATTCTTCTTTTATTATTATTTGATGGTAACCTGAACGAAGGTCAATCTTAGAAAATATTGTATCCCCCTTTACCTGATCAAACAACTCATCAATATGGGGTAAAGGGTACTCATTCTTAATAGTCAATTTATTTAACTGTTGATAATCAATACACAATTGCAAAGTTCCATCCTTATTCTTCACGAAATTTACAGGAGATCCCAAAGGTGACACACTTGGGTGAATGTTCTTTTCATCTAATAATTCTTGTAATTGCATTTTAAGTTTTTTTAATTCCTGCACACTCATCCGATAAGGTTCTCGGGATACTGGAATAGCCCCAAGAACTAGTTCAATTGTAAAATATATATCTCGACTTAGGGTCAATCCAGGAATATCTTCAGGAAAAACATCATGAAAATTTTGTACAATAGGTATATTTTCCAAGGTGACAGTTTTCTCTTTTGAATTGGTATATCCTACTTGCACCGCCTAAATTTGATACCCTTTCTGAATGCATTTTGCCAACTGGGAAGCAGTTATCAGTCTTAATTTTAGGGGTCTTTTCACTCCTTGAATTTACCATCTTATTCATTTTTCATTTACAGAATTAATAGTTTTATCTTTACAATTGATGAGGGGCCAATGTCTTTCAAGCCAATCCATACATATTAGTACATCATAAGATCCTAAAGGTAGGACATTCAAATCTACAACAATCGATTATCTCGCGAGCTCCATGTGGTAGTTATTGACCTTAGCTATCACCATTCTCTTAGCCCTCATGTCCAGTTGCACCAACCATGGATTCTTAAATTTAATCATTTGCAAACAACAATTTTCTACTACTTTTGGGCTTATATAACTCAAACTATCTCTTGGATCAATCAAAATAGACACAGTTTGTTTAAAACTCTTACCTTCAAAGTCTACCATAGTGGGTTGGTACTCAGCGTGGTGATCTTCTAGAGTAGTGTTAATTCTAGGTAAACTCCTTACCACTTTTCCTAAATTGTATGCTTCTTGAATTTGTGCCACATGTTTGGTCCCCTTATGATGAGGACAATTCTTAACGTAAGGTGGTCCCCCACATCCCCAACGTTGCACTAGAGATCTTGTCATTGGTTCCATTCCAATTTTATCTGATTGTTCATTGTGTTTTAGTTCATTTTCCAGTTTGAATCTTTGCTGGATTTTATTAGCATTTTGGTTTTGCGTATTTTTGCAAGGCCCTTTAGGATTTGTAGACTTATTTCCTTTAGCACCTTGTGAAAACTTAGATCTCTTCTTCTAAGTCCACCTTTTTCCTTCATCTCCTTTCTATTTATTCTGTTGATAACATATACACATATTCCTTATCACTTCGTCCATATTTTTCGGATTGTCAAACTCTAAACACTCCTTCATGAATGCAGACAGACTGCTAATAAATCGTTGGACCTTTGCCTTTTCCTCACGTATATAAGGAACATATCATAGAAAATATGTAAATTTTGTTATCAATTCGTACATGGCCAATTTTCCCCGCCAAAGGTCATTAAATTCCTTCTCTTTTTCATCATAAAATCTTTTAGTTAGGTACTTGTCCTTAAAATGTTCCTGAAATTTTTCCCAAGTCACATTTTGCTCATTGATTCCACATATTATTTTCACAGCTTCCCAACATAAGGTGGTTTTTCCATGTAGTTGACAAATTTCTAGTCAATCCTTTAGATTATGATAATGCTGATACAATTGGAAGCATTTGTTCATATTAATAAGTCAAGCTTCAGAAGCCTCCTCCTGTTTTCCATCATAGGTTGGAGGCTTAATTTTTTTTAATTCTCCCTGCAACTCATTCTTCTATCTTTTGTGCTTATTATGATCTGAAACATTATCTAATTCCTCTTCCTGATTTTCTTGGTCACCTTCCGTTTCCATGTTTTCATCCCTTATCTCTTTATTTCCCATCATATTTTCTTGCTCTGGACTAGGAATGGGTTGTCGTTGGTTTTGCCTGCGAGAAAAACTTTTCATAATTTTTTTTTGTTCTTGCATCAAACTTTCATTTTCAGCTCGTAATCTGGCCATTTCATTCAACTCTTGAACTATCTCTAGTATAGCAACGTTAGTGGTCCATGATTCTTCTCCCAAATGCACCCACATTTCCGGATTAGTTTCTGGAAAGGGTGTTGAAACTGCTCCCATCACAAGTCTTACTAGTGTGAATCCTGCTCTCCTCATATTGCCTCCTCTTCACGCCCTCTCTAGGAACATCACAATTGTTATTATTTTATTACTAACCCAAAGGTCACATCTTTGCAACCTAGCTCTCATACCACTTGTCACATCTCCATGTGAAAACTCATTACTCAACATAACAGAAAAAAAATAAAGAATTAATTTTCCTTTACCTAACCCAATACCATTATAAGTTTTCAGGTTTGATAATGCTTGAGATATATTAGCTTGTAGATTTCATAAGCTATTAAGTATTGTTGAAATGTTATAACATACAACGTTATGTACCTATGTTCAACGTAGGATTACGTGATTGATATCGTTTAATTGATAACATTACACAAGTGCACTTATATGTGTGTGTGTGTGTGTGTCTCTATATATGTATGTATGTATGTATGTATGTATGTATGTATGAGACATGGACAGGTGTAAGAATTAGAGCATCTTCTTCAGAATTTTCTAGTACATGCGTTTACTAGAGATTAATGTAAGTGAGGTGGATTGGTGGGTCATTCAAGAACACACACACACATGTGTGTGTGTGTGTGTGTGTGTTCTTGAATGACCCACCAATCCACCTCAGTTACATTAATCTCCAGTAAATGCATGTAATGGAAACTTCTAGAGAACATGCTCTAACTATTACACCTATCCATGTCTCGGGAGCTGGATCTCATCAACGATCTAGGATGTAGATGCTCATCTGACAGTGGAGGTTTCCTTGAGCTGGGTCATGGTAACTACCCACCCAACTCATGTTGCCTGGATTTCATTCACCTTATTCACTATAGGGTTTCAGGATGCTTCTCTCTCTCAGGGTTTTAGTTGTTGCCATTGCAATTTTCCACCCTTTCCTACTGAAACTACTTCAGGTAGTCTAGAATTGTGGAGTGTAAAGATGTAGCTTAGGAATTTGAAGGTTCCTCATTGTTCTTGTGTGATAACTTAAAGAAATTTATTTTCTCATTTGGGTTCCTATTTGATGATGTGCAAGAAGTTCGAATAATGGCTTAGTTCTAGATTTCATGCATAAAAGATACCTTGATGGTTCTAGTTGAAGGATGTCGGTTTCAGGTAACCCTCGCTACCCTTCTTTGGGAATTCTACAGTTATGTTCAAATTTCCCATTGATACCCCATGTTATCTACATAAATTGTCAATTATATGTATTTACGGTTTTCTTACAATTCACGGAACCCCCTTCTAATGCTTTCTTATGATCTGTGTAGGTATTCCACTTTCTTACTCCAGTTATGACCATCAAATTACTAAAAAATATGTTAAGGATTGTTCTGTTCTAGGTTTTCCAGGTCTTTTCAAACCTTCTACTAGGAGGCTCATCGTGATATGATGAGAGAGTATTTTTATTTTATTAAAAACAATTCCAAAGCGACCATTTGAGCCTATTATATTTTTCCGAGTTTCATCTTAGACTTTCGCATCAAATTTGTTAGACTTCGGGTTTCTTAGTCTTGTAGCCTACTATATAATTTTGTTTATTACCTTGCATTTTCACAGCAAGTTAGTGTATAATAATGGGAGAAAAATTTATACGGGTTAAACCCTCTTTTCATATTATTTGTGTCAATAATTTAACCTTACGGCTTGTAATATGTTTATAGTACAATTTATAGTTGTTAACAGTGCTACGATGGTAGCTATTTGTAGAAATATTGTAAAAGAAGGTTGATTTTGATTGTACTTTGTCGAGGATAATTAATGTTACAGTTATTGTTATCTTATACTTCTTGTAGATGTATATTATTCCTTGACAGTCTCGTATATTTTTAGTTTCTTTCTATTCTTTTGGGTTCAACAAAGAATAAATTTTGATTAATGTGGGTTAATATGTTATGTACCCTTACTTTTGATTACAATTGTACGTTGCCTTCAATACTTATTTTTCTAAAGGGTTATTTTCAACTATATTCTCGACCTGATATACGAGACAATGGGATTGTCTTCCGACTAGGCCGCTATCCAGGCTAGGTCAGAAGACTAATCCAATTCTCGGTTGGTTTTCTATCTAAGTTCCTTGTAAATAATATTGTAACCCGTACCATTATTTTAGTATGCTACTTAGTTTTTTAATTAACCAGGATAACTTATTTCTTTTCTTAAGTCATTATCAAATTTTATTGTTCATCTGGTTCCATATGGAATAGTAATTGGTTTGTTCTTACTCATCATTAATAACAGTTACGAAACAGGACTCAGGTCCTATAGATTTGCATACAGAATATTCACACTTATGTATTTTTATTCCACTAACTTTTGTATAGCACTATTTCTATATATATATATCTTCTTTAGTAGTTACACAACTGAGTAATATAGTACTTATCTTTTGCCTCACTAGTCTGCACAACTCTCCACTCCACCTTCCATAAAGCAATGTCGCAAACTGAATCCCCACCCCCCCCATGCTCTTCTCACAAGCAAGGTAGTCTGTAACATCATGCAACTAGTTCTTCTATGGATATCTGGTCCTAACCAGACTTAGTCCAGCTAAATTTCATAAATATATTTGACCCTTCAGCACGAATTTAAAACACAGTCTTTGTTACAGGTTCATCTTTTTCTCCCTTGTCTCATTACTTCATGTACCTATTACTCTTTTGGTTCCCATCTTTTGAGAATTAATTCTCAAGCAAAAGCTATGGCAGTAACTGCCTAACCATAATTGTCTACCCAACTAACATGTGAGACATAATTGGCATTCTTTCCAAGATGTCATCACTTCTACACAACTTAGTGACATAATTTATTAATCAAACAAAAATTTAAAGATTCTGGATAATCATATGACCTTCCCTGAAGCTCAGGAATAGTATCATGTCTTTTACTGTGGTAATTAATATTTACAAATTACCCGGAGATGTCGCACCTAGGGTTGTGGCTTCTTGGTCAGCGAATGTACTGCTAAGGTTTTCATGCCGCTATGTAGGTCATAGGTTAAAACCTTTTCTTTCCCATGCGTTGTGCTTGAGGGAGGTGCAGTTGCACCTAGAGGTCATAGTGGAAGCCATTTGGGATTGATGTCGTGTCATGCAAGTGTGAGAGCTAGCGTGTTACACACACACACACACACACACACACACACAGATATATATATATCAAATAAGTTGATAAATGTTTTGAATAAAAATGTGTGGAGAAAAAAAGCGTTTGTATAGGAAGATTAGTAATAGTAATAATAATTGGTTCAGTTTCCATAGTTAAAGCACATTTGATTTTGAGATATCACTCGTTCATTTCTATCCATGGTTGATCAAACTAGAAGTGATTACTTTGGGTGGAGCTTCTTGCATAAATATTCCATGGACATAGTGGTCACCTAGTATATAAATATTCTATGGAAATAGCGGTCACATATCTTTGAGGTTTGTGAACCACTTAGATTTAATGCTAACATCCTATATTTGGTAAGTTGGTTTTTGAGTTGTTGGTGATGGTTGAGAAATTATCTAAACCTCTCCCCTTAAATTATGAATAATTTAGATGTGAGAAACTCTATATTATATAGGAATGACTAAATGTAATTTGTGTGTGTGTGTGCATACATACCATTGTTTGAAATATATTCTATTTTCAACCATTATTTCATGGTATTAGAGCCTAAATCGAGAGGCTTTAAACCTATGTAGTGTGGCGAGTGATCATAGAATATTTTAGCTCTATTTAGTTCTTCAGCGTTAGTGTCTATGTTGATGAAAGTTGTGGATTTTATTTACTAGGAAGTCTATGTGTTGGCATATTTTGAGCTGATTTGTTGAATATTTGATGGATGGTATGGTCTAATGTCGTGTAGTGAGATGAGTGTTGTCAAGCCTCTATTCAAGCTTTGTTTATCTTGTGAGTGTAGCAGTGGATTCGTTTGAGAATCCGACATCACTGCAACACATAGTTTGACATCAACGCGGCATGGATCAGACAAATGATTTTTCTATGGAGTTCTAATCATTTTCGATTAATTTAATATTCATATTCTTTGAATTGCATGACTACAACCCTTATTAAATTGACTACGGTTTGGTTTTACGTATACAATATTGTTATCTATTATTTATCGAAAGATCCTGTGATGTTGACAAAGGAACTCGTAATAGCAGTGGTTGGACTCAATTAAATAGCAACTAAATTCTTAGTTGAATCGTTATCTATTCAAACATCTCCTTTTAATTTAGCAAGAAGAGTTTACCTTCTCTTCTATCCATCAGGCGGCTCCAAAGTATTTTTTTCACCTCTCTGCGGATCGTTGAGTTTTGTGAGAGTCCATTTTTCTTTGATCATGGAAGACTAGGTTTGTTTAAGTATTTTTATGCTAGATGTGTGACTTATTTGTTGTTAGAGGAGGAGTTAGTTGCACAAGAAAGTGAATTGTTGTCTTGTTGAAGCATCCTTTTTTTAATTATAGAGGGGTATCGATAATTATAGAAAGGTACCTTAGTGTTAAAGTTTAAAAATAATTTTCTGTTAGTTTTTAATATTTTCTAATCATGGAATTCATGGTCTTAGAAATTTTGTGTGGCTTAAACTTCCCCTCGTGGAAAGTAAAAGTGCAGTTTAAATTAATGTAGAAACATTTGTGGGGCATAGCACAAGGCTTAGAAGTGGCACCTACAGATGCCAAAAAGTTACTTGAATGAAAAAGTAGAGATGAAAAAGCTAAGTCCATTATCAGACTTACTCTTTCAAATTCACAGTTACATCTTGTAGATCTCACTAAACCATCTAAGGAAATATGGGAACACTTGATTCAATTGTTTGGTGCAAAAGCTACAAATGAAAAATTTTATATAAAGTTGTAATTATTTAGAATTAAAATGAATGAGGAGACATCTATGTCCAGTTATTTGAATACTTTAATGTCTCTTTTAAGACAGTTGTTTGAAGCAGTTGTTAAGGTGGAAGACGAATATGCAAAAGGCATCTTATTAAATAGCTTACCTTCAAGTTATAGTAATGTTGTCTTCACTTTGAGTCAAATGTCTTCACAAAAATTGGATGAGACAATTGCAACACTTTTGGCAGAGGAAAAGAGACTAAGACCAAAGGATACAGAAAGAAATTCTTAAATAGAAAATGAATTATTTTCAAAGACAAGGATGATAAAGAAAAATGGAAATAAAAGTGAACTTGAATGCTATTGCTACAAGACAATTGGGCGTATAATGTGGAATTGCAAAGATTGTGCCAACGATCTATTAAAATAGAAGGTAAAAGTATCAATGAACATAGCCACATATGAATATTCGTTGAATTCTGATGATGAATTCAATG
This sequence comes from Pinus taeda, assembly GCA_000404065.3. Taxonomy (NCBI): domain Eukaryota; kingdom Viridiplantae; phylum Streptophyta; class Pinopsida; order Pinales; family Pinaceae; genus Pinus; species Pinus taeda. The sequence continues at coordinate 13,418 of APFE030283550.1, read as the reverse complement.
AAGAATTTGAACCTCTCAAACTCTTTTAGAAAAACTGTAGTTCAGTGAAAAGGATCAACATGGATTGTTATCCAAATATATTGGCATTTTTGGATCTAGGGAAGGATCCCTCATTGTTGATCATGTGAGAATGATCTTTGAGTGAGGTTACATGAAAAATTAGGACGTTGTTCAGTAATTGACTTCAGGGAATCTGTGATTCAAGATTTCAGGAGTGGAACTCGGGAATCCAACTTGTTGACTACACCTTTACGAGGGTCTGGAGGAAACTTGATGGAGCCCATGGTGATCTAGAAGTTGTAAACAATTTAAATAATGGTTATGTGTTTTTTTGTTTATGGGTGGTTTCAATAAGTTTATGTAATGTAAGAATTAAGGGAGGCACTTAGAGTTAATGCTTACATCTTATATTTGAGAAGTTGGTTTGTGATTTGTTGGTGATGGTTGAGAAATTCTCTCAACCTCTCCTCCTAAATTAGGAATAAGTTAAATATAAGAAACTCTATATTATAGAGTAATGACTTAATGTAATTTGTGTATGTGCATGCATACATACCATTGTTTGAAATATATTTTATTTTCAATCATTATTTCATGTTTGTGTCGCTATGGAGGTCACAAGTTTAAATTGTGTCTTACATGTGCATTGTGCTTGGGGGCGGTGCAGTTGCACTTGGAGGTTATAGTGGTAGATGTTGGGGATTGATGTTGTTTCACACGAGTATGAGAGTCGGCACATTACTAATTCCACCAGTCAAAAAAATAATAAAAATAAGTAAAAAGATAAAGATAAATAAAAAAGAGTAAACCAAATCAATTGAAGAAAATTTTGAATGGAAAATGTGTGGAGAAAAAAAAAATAAAAAAAAAAAATTGTATAAGAAGATTAATAGTAGTAATAACAATTTCTTTAGTTGCCATAGTTAAAGCACATTTTCTATTGATATGTCACTGGTTCAATTCTCTCCATGGTTGATCTAGCTAGAAGTGATTACTTTGGGTGGATTTTCTTGGCATAAATATTCCACGGACATAGTGGTAACCTACTATAAATAAATATTTTATGGAAATAACAATCACATTCTATAGAAATAGTGGTCACGGTACATGAACTACATAGAAAAATAATAATAATAATAGCGATGTTGATAAACTTGTTTATTTTGGAAAAAAACTTCAAAATTTATTTTAACTATCAATCATTATTAGGTAGATGGCATGGACTTAACCTCCATAGAATATTATAGGCTATTCTTAGTAGTATAAACAAATCAAAGGTAAAGTTTTATCTCCAAAATAGTTATGCTTTTTTTGTGGTTTTATTTAAATTTATTAATTAAAAAAAATTATCATATGACCAAGTGTCATATGAAATGAGTTACTATCTTTTGGACATGTATTGATAAGCCATGGTATTGGCCCAGGGTATTGTAACAAATCTTGTTTAAGATTAAAAATCTTCATGGTAAAGTGAGGGTGAATTTCCAAGGTGAATTCTATGTACAGACTTGTGGAGGAGCCATGGGTTCTCCACTCTCCCTAGTTGTAGCGAACTTGTTCAAGGAAGACTTTGAAACTAGAGCTTTGGCTTTTTCTCTGATTCATCCGAAGATTTGGAAGAGTTTCGTTGATGACACCTTCATTAGTTGGCCCCATGGTCGGGACAAGTTGGAATCTTTCCTTTTGCTTGTTAACAATAAATCTAGCTCCATCAAGTTCACAATGGACACATAAGTTAATTATAGACTCCCATTACTTGATGTTCTTATCTCTAAGAAGGGTGAAGTTTCATTTTCTCATCAAGTTTTTTGTAAAAAACTCACACTGAGCAACACCTTGATTCTAGTTCTCATCATTGTCCAGCTCAGAAGTAAGGTGTCCTTAACACACTGGTTACCTAAGCCCTACGGATTTTTGATGAGAGTAACCTTGAAAAGGAAAAACACCATTTCCTTAAATTTTATAAAAACAATGGCTATAGTAGATCCCAAGGTCTCATGGATTTCCAAAAAGCTAGGAAAGGACTCAGCCAAAAGAAAGATCCCAATGATTTCGTTGACTATGTGCATCTTCCTTTCATTCTTGGTACCAGTGACAAGATAGTTCGCATTCTTAAGAGAAATAAAGTTCGTACCACCTTTAAACCTCTTAAGACCATCTACAACTTCCTTAGATCAGTTAAAGACCATGTGGACCCTAAGGAATTAAAGGGTGTTTACTTAATCCTTTTCTCCTTTGGTGTGCCCTACATTGGAGAAACTGGTTGATTTGTGAAGCAAAGAATTCAAGAGCACGCTGCAACTATCAAGCATAATAGATCTCGCTCTTCTACCTTAACGAAACATGCGGAAAAATCTAAACATCAAATTTGTATTGAAGAGTCTAAGAACATTGCTAATATTGATCACTTATTTCATAGGAAGTTTAAGGAACTTTTGGAAATTCACAAACATGCGAGCAATCTAAATAAAGATGAAGCGTGGAAGATAAGTAAAAATTGGATTCATACCCTTTCATCATAATTTTTTCTTTCTTTCCCATATATATATATAAGTTAACATGATCTCGAACTTTTTTTTAAATATTAATGTAATGTAATAAAATAAAAATCATAAATATATAATGCTTTTTTATTCTTTTGTTTTCTTATTTACTTTCTTTTTTGAAGGATTTTTTCATTTTAGATTTTCTAGTTTTTTATTAATATTATTTAATCTTTTCATATTGTTTGTTTAATGTGTATTCAATTATTTATTTATAAATATATTTTAGTAGTTATTGAGATGGTAGTTGTTTTTATTTTTTAGTTTTATTTTTATTTTATTATTATATTTATTTTATTTATTATTATTATTATATTTTATAATTATATAAATTGTTTAATTTTCATTTTATTATCAATTTACTTGTATGCAATCATTTTTATTATTTATAAAATATATTTTTTTATTTATTTATTATTAAATTTGAATTAGACTTTTCATTAGTGAGTAGAGTTTATTAATTAATGCATTATAATATATAATAAAAAAATGTAGATTTTATTTTTTTAGATATTGATGAATAGATTTTTAAGAGGATATTTTCTTAGCAATTTGATTAGTTTTTAGTTTATCCGTTTTCTTTTTATATTTTTTCTATGGTAATTTGAATGTTCTTTTGGATTTCTTTATTGATAGTTATTTCTTTTCATATTATTATTAATATTTTTTTATATATATTGTTATTTTTTTATAGTTTAAATTTTTGTTTTTTTCTTATAACAATACATATATATTATATAATATATTATTTTATATAAAAAAATTATATTTTATTTTTATGTTTTTTATAGTTATTTTAATTATTGATTAATTAGGTAGTAGTTTTTGGTCTTTTATTTGGTTTTTTAACGTATTATTTTCATTTATTATTGGAATTTTTTAGAATATCTCAACATTATTTATATTTTTCCTTTTAGTTTTTATTTTCCATCCATGTCCTTATGATGAACCACAATATAGGGTAACTTTGACCCCAAAAATCCCATGTGATTAATCTAAAAGAGTTTTCCTATAAATTATAAATCCCATGTGATTAATCTAAAGAGTTTTCCTCTTAATTATGGATCACAGAAGTTTTCTTTAGCAAAACTTGTTACATGTTTTTTTTAAATGTATAAATGTTTAATTTATATAGTGATTATTTTATAATTAATTATGTCCATATCCATGTGTATTTTAGAATAAGGTTTTCACAATTTTAATTTTATTATCAATATTATTAGGTGCATTGTAGGTATTTAACCTCTATAGAATATTCTAAAATATTGTTAGTAATATAAAAAAATAACAAAATATCTTCATATGAAATGAGTTATGTCTTTTTGGACATGCCGTATTGAGAAGCCCTAGTATTGGTCAATAGTATTGTAAAAAAGCTCATTTACATATTAGGAATATCTATGATAAAGTGGAAGAATCTCTATGGTTAAGTTCATTCTTATATATATATTCTAATTAAGTTAATTCTTATATATATTTTCTAATTTTAGCACTTGAGATGGATGATAAATTAAGCATTTTGATGTTTATTATGAATGATGTCTACTTAAAGATATCAATAACAAAAAAAAATCAACTTTAGCCATAAATAAAATACTTCAATTTCCACCTTAGTTTTACATGAACTTTATATAGAGAGATAAAGTAATTGAAAGTAAAAAATATTTAATTTACCTTTTTAGTATGAAGAAGATACGTAATTCCTTACTACTATAACATTGATAGACAACATGTAGAAATAATATTATTGATATTATATGATGTGTGATTCATCTTATGTTCAGTTGACATTTAATATTTAAAAGAAAAATATAAATAACAAACATGAGAAAGAGGGAGATTGTTTTAAGAGGGAGCATGTACTAACATTTTAATATGAAGAATGTGAGTCACAAACAAAATATTTCAATTTCAACTATGTATATATTATATAAATGAGTGGGAATAAAAAATTTCTTATACTTCAAATATTTTATTAGTATTTTTCTCAAAACCAACATAGATCCATCTTATCTTTAAATCTACCAAGAGCCTAGAGGAATTAAAAAGACGCTTGCATCTTGAGATATTTTATCTCTCTCTACCCTTGGTGGATATGGAGTTAAGATAGATTTACACTAGTTTAGTTAAGTTTTCTTAGCAACATGAGATGTATCATATCTATATTGATGCTCATCGACCTTTATTTTAAATGGTTGGTAAAGGTTGATAGGCATCAATCCATGATAAACATCAAGATAGTCATCATACATCTCATGTTGCTAAAAAAGCTTAACTAATGTAGCATAAATTTATCTTAACTCCACATCTACCAAGGGTAGAGAGAGATCAAATATCTCAAGATGCAAGCCTCTTTTTGATTCCTCTAGGCTCTTGGTAGATTTAGAGATAAGATGGATCTGTTGGTTTTGAGAAAAATACTAATAAAATCTTTTATGTATAAGAATTTTTTATTCACACTCATTTTAGATAATATATACATAGTTCAAATTGAAATGTTTTATTTGTAACTCACATTCTTCATATTAAAATGTTAATACATGCCACTTCTTAAAACAATCTCTCTCTCATGTTTTTATTAATATATTTTTCTTTTAAATATTAAATGTCAGCTATTATAACTGGACATTTGATATTTATGTCTAAGGTGATGATGAATTGTTTGTGTCTCAAGGCAAGTATATGACTGAGATACTTGAGATATTTCACATGGAGAATTGTAAGGCCATGGACACATATATAGCAACAAACTAGAGGAAGGAGTATGCTTCTTTAGGTGAGGAAGTTAATGCTACCATTGAGAGGAAGCTTGTGGCTTCATTGATGTATCTTGTGAACACACGACCCGACATGTGCTATGTAGTCAACCAGCTTAGCCAAGCTATTGTCAAGACTTCCAAATTATATTGGAAGGCAACAAATAATGTGTTACCGTGCCTCAAAGGCATTACCCAATATGGATTACGGTACAAACAGATAGAGGGAGTGAAGTTGCAAGGCTTCACTGATGTAGATTAAGCAAGGAGTCATGTGATAGGAAAAGTACATCAGGTTCTATCTTCAATGTTGGGTCCACAACTATTTCTTGGGTCCACAACATTGTAATGTAATGTAATATGTTGTAAATAATTATATTATATTAAAACATGTAATAATAATTACATTTTAAATGTGATAGGTTAATGAATATTTTAACATAATATAATATATAACATTTATGGTAAATCATATTATAGAAGGTGATATAGAATTTAAATAATATTATAAAAGGTAATATAGAATTTAAACTAAATATATTTAACATGATAATGTATTGTAAATATAATCATAAATTAATATATTAAAAAAATGTACACATCAAATAATTTCTATGTTGAAAAATGGCAACAAGAAATTCGAGTTTAATTTGTCCTTGAATTAAACTAAGAATTAAAATTAAATTCTATTCTCATAGCAACTTGTAAATAGTTAATTAAGTTTAATTAATTTAATTAGCTTAGAAACTTGAAATTGGAAGTCTTTCTATAAGCATGTATATGTTCTCCTTAAATTTTAAGGGTCCATGGTGAGTTTATTTGAGTCATAATTAGATTAACTTGGTTTACTGAATTGTGGCCAGTTAAATTAGTTTTAACTGTTTGTGGAACTAATAGAGGACTAACAGTCAGTTGGTGCATTGGTGCATCCACAAGTGTTACTCTAGTTAATTGAAGATTCCCTCATGATAAACTCATGCATGTCAATTTAGAGAAAGACTCAGTTGAGACTAGACTACAGGGACATTGTACTATCAGTTGTATGATTTACTGAGTTGTAAATATCATGCATGAAATCAGAGAAGGACCTGTGTTTGGATTGTGCAGTTTTGGAAGCATGAATTCCCTTTAAATACGAGTTATTCATCCTAGGAATTCCGCAAGGAAATAGGAGCTTGGAAGGCAGTGGAAATTGGCTAAGTGTTGACTAATAGCAGGCTTGTGAGGCAGAGAGCTGAGCATACTTGTGTGGAATTGTTCTTGTGAGAACAAGCTTTGTATCTTCACTCATATTTATGATTTAATGCAATATAGATAGGCGAGGTTTTGAGCTATGGCTTTCCCTAGGAAAACTTATTATGTTATATGTCATTGATTTGTCTTATTCTTATTCATATTTCTTTCATCAATCTATTGGTTTCTGTTGGTTGAAAGTAGAAGTAGATCCTTGTCCTGTGATTTAGTAAATTGCCTGAACTTGTGAATCTATAGAAAATGCTACATGGTATCAGAGTTGAATTCAATATACTAGAGGAGATTTCAAAGTTTTGAGTTTTGGTTTAAAGGTGAAATTCGAATTTGTAATGCATACTTCAGACGAAATTCTATGGTTTGTGGCTCAAGTATGCCTTGGAAGGCAACTCGAATTATATAGGATGGAGGTTATATTGGAGGATAATGGCTTGAAGGAATTTGTTGATCAATACATTCCTAACCCAGAAGCATCGGATGCACAAAATCTGGTTAAGGCGAGGCGGATAATCCTTGAGGGAGTTCGAGACCACATTGTCTTGAGTCTCCATGGAAAGAAAACCCTGTATGCTATGTGGAAAGAAATGACGAACTTGTAACCAAACAACAATGACCAAAGAAAATTGGCACTAAAGGACAAACTACGAAAAATCAAAATGAAGAAAGATGAGACTATTCCAAAATACTTGACCAAGTTTACTCAATGTCGTGATGAACTTGGAAGTGTTGGAATCATAGCTATCAAGGATGATATGGTAAGTCTTGCTCTTTTGGGACTCCCAAAGAGTTGGCATAGTTATCAGGATTCTGTCACATTGGATCTTCATTGCACATGGCTGGTGACAAGGAGTTATTCAATGACCTCGAGCAGAAAGATATCCAAATGCATATCAAAATGGGTGACGACAAGAGGTATAGTGCCACTGGATTGGGCATGGTTACTTTTCAGAGGGAGCATGGATCTCCACTCACCTCGAAGAATGTTATGTATGTGCCCAGGTTGAAGAAGAACTTGGTATCCATTACCATGATTGAGGATAGAGGTTATGATGTGATCTTCTTGAAAGGAAAGGCGTTCCTTCAACACATAGACATGGGTCAAGTAAAGAAGATAGGGATTTGGGTGAAGAATCTCTATAAGCTGGAGGTAGAAGATTGTGTTTCTTTGAGCATGAAAGTATAGATGGTGGAGAGCCAAGATTTTGGCAAATTGTGGCATAGGTGATTGGGCCACTTGCATCATGGGGCTTTGAAGATCATGGAATAGATCTCCATCATTTCCCCAAAATGTACGCTAGAGAAAATTGATACATGAAAGGGGTGTACTTTGGGTAAATACACGAAGTCTTCCTTTCACGATAGACACATTCGAGTGGGATCTATTCTAGAGTGAATCCATTCAGATGTGTCTGGACCATTCTCAATAGAATCCACAACCAAACACAAGTATTATGTTATATTTGTTGATGACTTTTTTAAAAAATGTTGGATATTTTTTATGCAGAAAAAGGATCAAACCATCACAAAGTTTTGTGAGTTTAAAGCATTGGTGGAGAAAAAGTTGGGCAAGAAGGTTAAATCTCTATGGAGTGATAACGGTGGTGAGTATGTCTCAAACAAGTCTAAGAAACGTTTGTGTAGTGAAAGGGATTAAATAGTAGTTGACAGCACCCCATAACCCTCAACAGAATGGGGTGGCCGAGAGGAAGAAAATAAGCATAGTAGGGGAAACAAGGGTGACGTTGCATGATCAGGGTCTCCCACTACACTTGTTGATTGAGGCATGCAAGAAAAAGGTTTATGTTTAGAACCGCAGCCCGCATTGGATACATGGGATGAAGACACCAGAGGAGGCTTATTATAGGAAGAGGCCAAATGTTGGTCAATTTAGGATTTTTGGGTCATCAGTATATTTTCATGTGACCAAATATGCATGGAGGAATCTTGAGATGACAGTAGAGTTGGGGATATTTTTGGGGTCCATTGATACACCTCACAACTATCAAGTGTTCTTGTCGACTAGCAGGATGTCAGTGGTTTGCAGGGATGTCAAATTCAATGAGGAGAAGGCCACACGAGTTTCCCTTGAGAGAGAGCTTCAACTACATGCAGCTGAGGAGCTTTTAACTTGTAAGGTTTAGAAGCCTCAGATTGATGTGAATCAAACACATGTAGACGATTCAGGAGTAGAGACATCCACTCAGATAGAGTCTTCCAGAGATGGGAGAAATCGTACCATAGAGACGAATAGATTTTTGTCGTATGCTAGAGTGAATGTGGGAGGAACCACATCACAGTGCAAACAGAGGAGGTCACCTGACAGGTGCACTAGATGCATGGCTCTTATGAGGGGATGTGTTGTGACAAAGCGATCTTCATTTGAGGAAGCAGTGCAGCATCTGATTTGAGTTGACGCCATGGTGGAGGAGTATGACTCCATAATTCGTAATATTATTTGGGATGTGGTCCTGAGACCACAGGATAAGTCCATTGTGAGCTCTTGTTGGATTTACAAGGTAAATCAAGTTACAGATGGTAGTGTGGAGAATAATAAGGTTAGATTTGTGGCCCGTGGCTTTTCACATGTAGAGGGGATTGACTATGATGAGACCCTTGCTCCTGTTGCAAGGTACTCGTCGATCATATATATATTGGCACTATCAGCACAAATGGGGTGGAAGATAAATCAAATGGATGTAAGGAAATCCTTTTTTAATGGTATGATTGAGGAAGAAGTGTACATAGAGTAGCCTGAAGGTTTTGCAACCTTCGACTGTGATTTGCATGTGTGCCGACTCAAGAGAGCATTGTATGATTTGAAGCAAGCACCTCATGCTTCGTACACCACGATAGACAACTAGTTCACCAGGTTGGGCTTCACGAAGAGCGAAGTGGGTGGGAACATGTACCACATAGTGGTGGAAGGTAAGATGTTGATCATTATACTTTATGTTGATGATCTCATACTGGCAGGTAATGATCAACTGATCAAATATCGCAAGGAGGACCTTGAAAGATAGTTTCAGATGAAGGAATTGAGGCTTATTCATTACTTTCTAGGCATGGAAGTATGATAGGGTGATGGGGAGTTGTTTGTGCCTCAAGGAAAGTATGCCAAAGAGATACTCAGAAGGTTCCACATGGAGAGTTGCAAGCCTATGAAGACTACTCTAGCTAGTAACTAGAGGAAGGAGGATGCTACTTCAAGAGAGGTAGTGGAAGCTACTGTTTATAGCCAGCTTGTGGATTCACTCATGCACTTGGTGAACACATGACCGAATTTATGATATGAAATTAACCAACTTATTCAAGCGATGGTTAGGCCTACCAAGTTGTACTGGAAGGCGACAAAGCATGTATTGAGATAACTTAGGGGCACTACTCAGTACGGATTATGGTACAAACAGGTACAGAGAGTGAATCTTCAAGGTTTCACGGATGCATATTGGGTAGGAAGTCCATCTGACCGAAAAAGCACATTAGGAGGGATTTTTAGTATTGGGTCAGTGACAGTTTCTTGGTACAGTAGGAAACAAAGATCGGTTGCACTCAGTTTGGCAGAGGCAGAGCACATGGCTACAATTCAGGTGGCATGTGAGGCCATCTGGATGAGGGAGATCCTGGTTGGCCTATTTGGTTAGAAGAAGGATCCAAGAGTGATTTACTACAATAATCATAGTTGTATCAAACTCTCTAAAAATCTAGTTTTTCATGATAGGTCCAACCACATTGATATCTGATATCATCATCTTAGATATTGTGTATTGAGGTGGATCATGTTGTTAGATTTCATTCCCACAAAGGAGCAAGATGCTGAAATTTTGACAAAGGTATTGTCAAAATGTAAATTCAAGTTTCACATAGACAAGATCAAGGTAGTTGATAATCCCTTTCTTCTTGAGAGGGAGTGTTGAGAAATGGAAACAAGAAATTCTAGTTTAATTTGTCCTTGAATTAAACTGAAAATTAAAATCGAATTCTATTCCCATAGCAACTCGTAAATAGTTAGTTAAGTTTAATTAGCTTAATTAGCCTAGGAATTTCGAGTTGGAAGTCTTTTTGTAGTCATATATATGTTCTCCCTAGATTTTAGGGGTCCAAGATGAGTTTATTTGAGTTGTAATTAGATTAACATAGTTTACTGAGTTGTGATCAGTCAGATCAGTTCTAACTATTTGTGGAACTAATAGAGGACTAACAGTCAGTTGGTGCACTGGTGCATCCACAAGTCTTACTCCAGTTAACTGAATATTCCCTCATGAGAAACTCATGCATGTCAATTCAGAGAAAGACTCAATTGAGACTAGAATGCAGGGATATTGTACTATCAGTTGTATGATTTACTAAGTTTTAAATATCATGCATAAGATAGGGCTTGTGAGGCAGAGAGCTGAGCATACTTGTGTGGAATTGCTCTTCGCAAGAAAAAACTTTGTATCTTTACTCATATTTCTGATTTAATGCAATAAAAATAGGCGAGGTTTTGAGATGTGGCTTTCCCTAGGAAAAATTATTGTGTTATGTTCCATTGATTTGTCTTCTTCTTGTTCATATTGTTTTTATCGATCTATTTTCTTCCATTAGTTGAAAGTAGAAGTAGATTCTTGTCATGTGCTTTAGTAAATTGCATGAGCTTGCGAATCTACAGGAAATTCTACTTTCCACAGGTGACATTGTAATATGTCCTAGCCTAAATTGAAAACTTAACATAGTGTATTAATAATTTTTTCAGAAAATAATAAACCATCTAAAATATGTTTTGTAAACTTCAACAAACATCATGTGAAATAGTTATACAAATTTTTTAAACATAAAAAACAATCTAAATGCCTTGTGGTGAGAATTTTTCCCATCAAATTCCAACCATGGTCCCATGGAATGTCATACGTCTTTGTATAAATTAATTAAAACATGTTTTTCTTTATTTTTTCTTGTCACTCTTCGAACATCGAGAAAGAAATTTTTCACTCCTACGTAGACAATTCCCTATGGATGCACATGCCACATCTCAGGGTCAAGACTATTGTTGAGTACTTTATAATGCCTGAATTTCCACTACAAATTCTGTTTCACTAGACCCATATTTCTCAAACTGACTGAATGTTCTAGAAATTCAATCCTCTGTCAAAGTTAATGCTAGAGAATAGGTTGTTATATCTCCAGAGCCACGGGTTCTCCTCAATTCCTTCTATCAAATTGAGCTTGGTCATATTGATCACCTCTGCACAACCATAGATATGTTTGTTTGGCATATGGACTCCATTCTTTAGCTTGTGTATTTAGGAATTCCAAAGATTGTGTTAACAATAGTTGTGTGTGTGTGTGTTTGAGCAATGTTAATTTTTTTAATTATAATTTTAAAAGGACACATACTAACTCTGGATTGAGTACACATGAAATTACACATCTCGTTCATACTCAATTAGAAAATGTATCTCTCAATACAATAAAATAATTTAAAGTAAAATTAGAAATTAAAATAAATATAGAAAAAAAAGAAAATAAATAAATAAAGTCTAGACAAAATAAAAATAATATAGAAATTTTCTGAATAAAAAAATTAGATCGGAGAATAAAGATGTACACAAGATGAGAAATAAATAAATAAAAATTGCTTCGGTCGTGTAAAACCCATAAATACTTCAGGGTCAACCAAAAATATAAAAAAAAAAAAATTGGATCCGAGGATAAAGATGAGAAATAAATAAATAAAAGAGGGCTTTGGTCATGTAACACCCATAAATACTCTATTGTCAGCCAAAACAAATTACTTAATTTGTTCTATATGTATCATCATTAATATAAGCTAAATCTATAACTTTGTAAAATTTTCTATACTTAAGGCTTTCATTATTATTTATTTTTTGGGAGCCTTGTTTCATGGTTAACCAATTTTAGATTACTTTATTTTCTTATCTTATTTTTATTGGAAATTATGTTTATATATATATAATCAACCTAGATTCATTTTAATTGAGGATCTACTAAACAATAAAAGCGATCAAATCTCTCAAGATTGAAACTTCTTTCATTCTTCTAGATATTTCATTCTTCTCATCGCTTTGTAGAAATCTATGTTGATTCTTAATATTATTATTATATTTAGAAATTTCACCATCTTTATTATAAAAGTTACAATTTTTAATTTTAATAAATCTTTATTACTCCTTTGAAATATCTCAAAGTAATTATAAACTTTTTTCTTTTATATTTAATTAAAAAAATGTTATAAAATTAAACTAAAATAAAATATTTATAAAATATTTTGATTGTGAAATGATTTATGGCTTTTGTGCATGTGGTATTGATAAGCCATGGTATTGGCCCATGGTATTATAATGTAGCCTATTTACAAGTTAAAATTATCCATGGTAAAGTTGGGGGAAATTTATGGTTAAAAATCTTGTCATATTTTAAGTTTATTGTAAGTATTAAGTTATGTGCTTATTAATTAAAATTAAATATGTTTACAAGATTACTATTTTAATTGATATGATAAAATGGTTGTTAATTTATAGCTACTATTTATATCTTATATATATGTAGATTATGATTTTCTTTTACTTAAAAAATTGTTGGTAATTTTAATAATAAAAACAAAATTACAATATAGCAAATTGAATTTTATTATTCATTATTAATTGAAACAACATATCCTTCATATTAGTATCTTATTATTTTTTAATTAAACTACGTAAATGTTTACAAACATACATTTACACCATTACAACATCACTCCAATACTAAGCTCTATAGTGCCTCTAGATGCTATGAACTTATATGTATACGTTTTATATAAATGTATAGAATATATCCCTCTATTATGAAATGTATATCAGTATCTATTTATTTTAATATGTCTTATTCT
>APFE030283547.1:0-14181 GCA_000404065.3 Pinus taeda | reverse complement strand
AGAGAGGGGACTCTTGAGCTACGGTTGCTCTCCTCTGCCAGCTAGACTCTTCCTCCATTGTACAACCCCATTGCAGCTCGGGGGTCCGCGGGGAAGAAGAGTACCTAAGGAGTAGGTTGGGAGGTTAACCGGTGAGTCATCACATTCGGATCAAGTACATCGACATTCATTCGTGGAGGTGATCGACGATGAGGGAATACTAGCAACAACAAGCAAACGGAGTCTCGTCTTCTGGTGAACGGTACACATGCGTTGCAATACTATTTAGGTCTTAGTTAAATGTATGTAAATTGTTATGATATGTTTCCTGAAATGATTCCCAATGTGTTTCTCTTCTAGTTGTATTTTGTTGTTAACGAAAAAAAATAAAATTGGTATATAGTCTGGAGTTGGTTCTTACACCAAGCATATATGAAGGACAATCAACAAAGCAATTGAGACTAGTCAACTTGGAATAGAGAGGCAATTTTTTGTTCTTTAAAAAAAAAACACAAGGGAGCTCGATAGCGGAAATGCAATCTTGCATCATATGGTTACATCTTAGTCTCACACCAAGCATAATACTGCAAATGGTCCACAATAATAATAAAATTAGCGAGAGAATCATTGGATCACTACATCACACCGCATGCACACATCAAGATATGAAATTATGGACAAAAAAATAAGTATAAAACCTCAGGTGAAATCAACTTTAAAAAATAACCTATCAAAAAGTGCCTATCAAATTTATACCTAGAGTACTTGTCAAATTTATACCCATTCCATTGCAAAAAAAATGATGCAAATTTCTAACATCCAAAAGGTATCCTCATTAAATTATCCCCCCCCACCTACTGCATTCAAAACTAGGGGATCAAGGTAATTAAAAATGGTTACAATATGCCTCTTGGCAGGTATAATAAGTATCCACATATTCATTTATCTCTCAAGTCAACAATGATGTTGCTCATGTTAATAAAAGAGTGAATTGCTCAATGTTCTGTGTGAATGGATTACTCTTCCAGGTCATCATGCTCCACTATTGTCAATTTCCACGTATTTAAATCACAAATCATATAGGTGCATTATTTTTTAAATGAAAGGATTGAATGATGGAAATATTGGACATTATTATAAGAATTATATGGGTGCAGGGGTCTACCATATAATAGTTTGGATTTTCAATATCTTGATTTAAGATTCATATATTTTCTTCATTTAGAGTTGGATAATGTATTGTATTAGAAATTTGTTAATCGTAATGGCACAAGATAGAATGGTTACCTTGGATAATACCTTACTCTCTTCTCATATCCATTCCAAGCTTTCCCTGCGAGATGAAATATGTCGTTCTCTGCTCTCACATAGATGGAAATGGCTTGGAATTCATTACCCCATCTGAAATTTATGGATGATTGTTTTGCTGAATAAGTAATTGATAACATTTTGTACTTTCATCCTGTTGACCTTGAAAGTTTGAATATTTTACAATTATATTTTAACATAATGTTATGGAAATGCATCAATTTTACATCCCTTAAAAGAGTGAAACAAAGCAGTCGTAAAGTTAAAGTCTTCCCACTTATTTTTTTACTGGGACTGTATCAAATTTTTGAAGCTTTCCTTTTTGAAATACACACAACTACAGTAGTTCCAGATGCCTCATAACATGTTCTCTAATTGGCATATGGACCAATGGTGATATCCTTGAGTATCTTATAGAAAAATGCCCTTTCTTGAAAATTTGAGAATCGAAGATTGTAAAGGCCTAAGGGATTTTAATTATGTGGCTTCAATATCAAGTATTTGGGTTTTCAAGGAATTTACACTACAAAGGCAATGAAAGTTAACTACGGAAATCTAGTTGCCATCATAGTGTCATATTGTAGTTATAAGTTAGATATGAAGCTTAAATCATCCATGGATTTGCATTTCTACACAATCAATGGCCTTGCACTTCGATGTCTTTCGACCACGGAATTCTTTAGAAAAAATATTCTTTTTGGGTGATATATGCATATGATTTCTCTCACACTTAGTTGTTTTCACTACTTATAAAAACTCATCATAGAAACTATATATAAGGTAAATAGAAGGGCTCTTACTTTATGGTCAGGTTTGAGCATCTCGATTTTATTTTAGACGATATTTAAAGGGGAAATTTTTTCATGGTAGAACAGATGGTGGGGTCAAAGGCAACAAACTTGATTCTTTTCCATGACAACCTATTGATGGTGTTGGACCCGCCAACATGTCAAGGGATATCCCTGGTAAAAAGTTCCAACTAGACCTTAGACTGTTTGGTGTAGGAGTCCCAGTAGTGGGTTGAACGATATCACCTTGATTGTAGTTGCGTGCAAAGGAAAGAAAGATGTTCTTGTTGGTAGCAAGGGTGAGACTAGTGCAACAAGGCAAGGACGGTTAATGAACAGTTATAACACATGGAAATGGGAATGAGTGTGCCCCTTCGAAACCTATGGAAACACGCAGCTTGAAAGGGAACACACACGCAAATATACACCACTAGATGGAAAGCAGGGAAACCAATGATCGAAAGTGATGGTTAAACCAACATCACATCTCAAAAATATTCATATATACATATATAGAAATATTCCATGCATACATGCATAAGAAAACAACTACATATATCATTAGAGTAACCAAAACAACTGAAATACAATAACAACTAAAATACGATAACAACATATGCGTGAAATGTTTTGGCTTTGTTATACTAAGAGTGAAAGATCCAATCACACAATACAACCATGTCCAACTACTAGTCCCGACAACGCGTTACAGTCACTACCACCTGATCCTCCAAAGAGATATACTAGCTATCCATTGTAGAGAAGCCAAGAATCGTTACAATACAATCCAAGATTTCTCTAAGATATACCTATAGGGAGCTTGGTTCCCAAAATCCTGTACAATGTGTTATGAGGTTCTATAAATAGCAAAGGTTGGGGTGACCCTTTCCATTCCCCTTTGTGACTCTTCACCTACCGTCATGACTCTTCAACTACTACATGACTGTTACATTGGACCATCGACACTTGGTCTTTCAATTTTACAAGATGTTACATTACAATATTCACATGTACCCATGTGAGACAAAATAGGTTTGACCAAGCCATGCAAGCTATCACTAAGACTTGGATAGTTGTTGGAAGACCAACTCTTCGACATCCTTGATATGATTGTCGATAGCGAACTGATGCCAAGCTCAGTAGTTCGTGATGGTGTCCGCATGCTCAATGGTGACATCTTGCTAAAAGAGAACCCTTGCTTCCGTTGCATCCAAGTACATTGATTTTCCACCTCTACCCAACTCATCTAATAACATGCACATCATAGCCTTGAGTACAGTCAAAACAACAACATATTGATGCATAGTGTCTACACTGATCTCCAAGTGTGTGCTGGTGGCTATGCGCATCAACTCGTCGAAGTACATGTACAGCTCCAATTAGACTTGGTTATTTTCTTTGCCTCGGTGAGTGTGCCAATGGATGGGATCTCATGTGTGTGCAGAATGACATCCATGCTCCTGAAAACCCACGCATGTGATAGACATCACTGCTCACCCTGTCTGCTCTATGTCATCTCCTGGGATGGGTCTATATCTTGTATGGGTGTAGTTTCATCAATCTGTGCATGTTCTTGTTGCACTTCCTTCTCTCATCTATGGAGCTCCTATTCTTCTTTGAGTTGCCACTTCATCTTGTGCAACTCCTTCTCTATTTCTCTCTCCACCTTTGTGCAATCCTCTTTTCACGTTGTCGCTTCATAGCCTCAATCTCCAAAGTTACTTTCCTCACGAATGGATATGCTTTGCACTTGCAACTTTTCTCTACCTCTGCACTGTCGACAACCTTCCTCTTGCATTTGTCACGCGTAGGTCCGCTGCCCTCTGCTGTTGCTAATGGTGCTTCTCACTGCAATGTTGCTACCATTTCATCTTGATATCCTTGTCTATGTAAAACTTGGTGTCTTCATAGATAGGCAAGCTCGTAGACACTTGCTCAATTGTATCTCCAATTGCGCTCTCAATGATGTCCTTCAACTCTTCTCTCTCAGAAGCCATTGTACTTGTACTATTGAGAGGTAGAAGAACACCTATGACACCTATAGACATAGCAACAATCATGACGAGCAATTTTTCAGTTGAAAACAAAAACAAATTGGAGGGCTATCATGCAACATACATGTGTGACTGATTGTGAAGATTGCACAATTTTCACTAGGACGTTGGGATATTAACTGCCAAAATTGCATAAGGAAAAATTTGGGCTATCAGGAGATTGACTAACTGCTGGAACTGCACAATACATAGTCCAGTCTAGCCTGTTGAGGATTGAAACTACACAATGCATAATTTCAATCAGTAGTGACATGCAAGCCCATGGACTGCATTCTGCAATTTTCTGGGTCAGCATGGCAATGCCTCCTAGAATTGCACAAAGCGAGCCTGGAGGTCAGTGTTTACCATGTTTATGTAGTTTCTGGAGGGAAGGTTGAGCCTTCACTTCGATAAATGTGCATTATTGTCTAGGCAAGGCAAGGTCTGGGTCAAGGCAGCCTAGACATGCCGACGAGAGACTGAAAACATGCAGAGGTTTTGATGGATGGCGAGACTGAGTGTATGCAAGGGTGAATGATCATGCATACAAACGGTGAGTATAGGATTTGAGAAAATGGGAAAGCGAGCATGTGTGTGAAGTGAGTCGCCGCAATGGCGACCATTAGTGCAAAAACAATGTTAAGCATTAGAAAATAGTGAGATGCAAAGAAAAACTGAAACAATGCTTCTACAAGCTACCATGCATCAAATGACAACAAATGTTCATGGAAACCAAGAAGACAACACTCGTACAAAGCGAAATACAAAAAGTGACAGAAACGTAGCACAAGACATGAAAAGCAAAATTACCTTGAAGGAACTGAGCTGAATGTGCCAAAGACTCCTAGATGTGATGTGGGATGTCAGAGCTTTAAGATGGATGTGAGGGATGAGATCTGCAGCATCCAGTACATAAGTTTTGATAAGATCAAGGTTATGACACGCATGCCACAAATCTAGGAAAAAGTGACACTTGGTGGGAGGTTTCTAAATGATCTCTGCATGTAACCTCCAGTTGCTAAAATAGATCCGTAAAATCTAGGGATGCCTTTTGCTATTTCGGGGAAAACAACTGATGCATGAAAACCAAGATAGCTCAGTCCCGGAGGGGATCGGCCGACCTGAAGACACATGCAGAAGTTTGCAAGACTGGGAAAGGGATTTGCGCAGTTTTTGGGTAGAGAAGAGCTAGATGTCCCTTAGGGATTACACAATTTCTAGGGTCAGTAGGTCACTACCTCCCATAATTGCGCAATTTTTGAGCTGAAACCTAGTGTTGTGATGGATTGCACAATTTCTTGCGGTAGGGCTGCCTCACTAGATTGCGCAATTTTGGAGTCTAGCAAGTAGCCCAGAAGCATGATTTATAAAGGCAAGGTTGGTTCCCCTCCATAATTACACAATTTTCAAAGGGAACATCGCATCCAAAGATATTACTAAGTCCAGAATGATAGCCTGCGGGTGGGACGAAAACAAGTTGAGATGCACAAGCTGTTGAGCCACTAAAACTCAATTGAAGCCTATGTACTTGACAGTGCAAGACATTTTACGAAGGATGGTTGGTAGGGAGGCTCCAAAACAAAGCTAAGGAAAAATTTTGGAGGGTGGTTGTAGCCGCTACAACACTTGGTGACACATTAATAGAACTCCAACTCTCTAAATGGAGCTTGTTTCGTGAAAAGCAAGTCTAACTCCTCTAGAAGTAATGTTCAATTCTCTAATCATCTTGATTTCCACACTAGCTTGTTTGAAATATGTAGCATCTGCCATGTTCTTGTTTGGTCAACACACGTTCCAAGCCAAGTCAACACAGTTGTTTGGATTGGGATGAGGGGTATATTGGTGCACAAGCATATGATAGTCATAGTTTTAAGTTTCATTTTTGGTGTTGCTCCATTGCCGGCAGGCCTGGACAATACCCCGACAGAGTCACGCAGGAACACAAGCATTGCTCCTTTTCCAGAGAGACTGGTCAGTACCCCAACGGAGTTACTTGTGTCACCTCTCTGAATAAGAAGCCTTTCTCTTCTTTCGACTTGTTCATCTTTCATTTTTTTCAAAATTTTTCATATTTTCATTTTCATAACTGTGCATAACACTTATTCATTTTAGAGGGGGAAGAGGGATCCTGACTTATTCAGAGCATAAGAGGTTGTTCCTTCAAAAAATTATTTTGTGTATACCTATGATGTGGTTGTTAAGGTTTCCCCCCTCACCTTACTCTACTTGACTGAGTTTACTAGGGTTAACCCAAAACGTCCGACTAGAGTAGGTAATACTAGTTAGCACACAAGCATTGTGTTTCCATCAAGCTTTACTTTGAATAAAACATATTTTACCTTGGTGTATCATGAACTGAAGACAACAGGTTCATCATACAGAGATAGGATGATAGATAACCAAGTATTGATAACTGAACAAGTCCTCTTATGCTTTACCATGCTTTTTTCAAGAGTTTCACACAATTTCATGCGAAACTAACTTACGAACGTAAACAAGCAAACAAACAACAAAACAAAGCAAAAGCAGTAGTAAATGTGCAAGCAGAGCGAGTAAGCAAAGCAAGCAAGAAAACAAACAAACACACAAAGCAAGAAGAAAATATGCATGTAAGAAAACACGACAAGAAGCAAACTCTACTCCTACTCCTAAGCTAACGGTGCATGGTTTTGCTCATGTGAAGTGATACTTTGAATACAGTCACCGGTGCATTGGTCCACCCATGTTGGTGAATGCGTGGTTCACGAATGGTGTAGTCATGCAAACCAACAAACATGAAAGATATAACGATGAAGGCAAACACACTCCTTGTTTAAGTGCGTTTACAGAAAAGGAATGAGTGAAAGTGCATGACATGCACTCTGTGGACTTGCCATGGTGTTGTGCTACACTGCACGTAGATGTTAAGCATACACATTCTCTTGACTGTGACATGCAATAAAATGTGAGAAGGGTAGACCACTTACGTCACACAAGTGTGCTTGCTGTGTAAGATTCCTCCAATGAAAGAGCGATGGGATCGTGTAATTCAAGCGGAGGATGTGAAATCTATGTGTTTGGTTGATCTTCAATGCAAAGAAGAGAGTGAGGGGGAGCCTTGCGTGTTTCAACAATTTCCTGATCGAAAGTGAAACCAACCTCAAGATAGCAAGGGCCTAACATAACCATCAGCTCGGGCTAAAGTGCCTCGAAAGCCTACTTCATTGACAGGGGTACCAGTGGCTTAGACATATAAACCGCAAGTGAATCAACATCGTGATCAAAGGAAGAAGTACAAAGATTATGACATCCACAATTAGAAAATTCAGGATGTTCCTCGACATCCTCATGATTTGATGATTCGTGTAGAGGGGTAGATGAGAAGCAAGGATTTGAACCTCTGTGCTTTCAGAAATGATAGATGATAGATTGGATAGATTTGTAGCAAAAGATGTGTCATCTCCGTAATGTAATGTGAGACTGACATTTGATATGTCCTGTGAATGATCAGAAGTAGAAACATCTGGAAATGAGTTTTCACAGGGGAAATCAATAGTGGAAGAATCACAAGGGATGTCAGGATAAAGCGGATGAAGCGCAGATGGAAGGGAGTCATCCTTCACCATGGGTTCCTCTTAATATTCCCACACACACTCATCATGAATGATAATGTAGGTTGGATGCACAACACCAAATCCATCAACAGATTTATCGTCGTTCACAACAAGTGTGGAGTCCAAAACAAAAGAACACAAGACAATGCAATCTGGAGGATCCACAGAATGCAAGGATGGAAGTTGAGGGAACGAATCCACGTGACAACCAGCAGTCTTGCAAACCAAATATTTGTAGATATCAAGAGCAGGTGGGGTGGGAGGATGTGACAGTTCAACAAACGTGTGTGCATGTTCTCCCACATCACTCTGCGATGGTGGAGTTGTTTGATGAGGTGAAGGCGGATAGTCACTTGTGACAACAACTGTTCCTGCCTATGATTGCACAGCTCCATCACCGGAGTATGCTCAGTGGGATTCAAATGATTTCAAGAGTTACAGATTATTGGATATGTGAAGAAGATACTCAAACCTTGCATTGAGAAATTCTCAATAAATTTCATCTTCGGGAAATTGGTATGCAAGATTACAAAAGAACATGTAAAATTGTTCAACATATTCATCAGGTTCTTTCCGTACTTTCAGAATTTCTTCATTGAGTGCTTTACAGTCAAAATGGTTGAAAGCATAGTCTATCTCTGTGACTAGCTGAGAAAGAGAATGAATAGATTTTTCGGGCAACATGGGACACCAATGCATTGGGTGCCCTCAAAGCATGTAGAAAAAGAGCGCATAAGTCATGTAATCTACAAAGATTTGATGTCTTTTGCATGAGCTTACAACACCGATCGCGTGCCTAACCAAGGCTAAGTATCCTCCATGATTGTATGTTTTATGTGATAAGTTATCCCAGAGATCTTTCGGGACTTCAAAGTCATTTCCATAAGACATAAACTCTAGAAGAGAAACTATATAGTTATTCATGATAAATATGTAGATATTAAAAATAGATATGAGGACTCAGCTTCTCATCTAGCCCTCCTTCTAGCTCCAAAATGTTGATGACGTTGGACCTGCCAACATGTCAGGGAATCTCCCCAGTAAAAAGTCCCAACTAGACCTCAGGTGATTTGGTGTAGGAGTCCCAACAGTCGGTCATACGACATCACCTTGATCGTCGTTGCACGCAAAGGAAAGCAATATGTCCTTGTTGATAGCAAGGGTGTGACCAACGTAACAAGCCAAGGAAGGTGCATGAAGGGTTATAACACATGGAAAGGGGAATGAGTGCACACCTTAGAAACCTTTGGAAACATGTAGCATGAAAGGGAACACACAAGAAAAGATACATCACCAGCTGGAAAGCAGGGAAGCCAACAATCCAAAGTGATGGTTAAACCAACTGCACATCTTAGTAAGATTCATACATACATATATAGAAAGAACCCATACATATATGTGTAAGAAAACAACTACATATATTATTAGAGTAACCAAAACAACTAAAATACAATAACAACATCTGCATGAAACGTGTTGGCTCTGTTATATTAAGAGTGATAGATCCAATCATACAATACAGCCATGTCCAACTACTAGTTCTGAAAACGAAATGTTACATTCATTATCACCTGCTCCTCCAAAGAGATATACTATCTTTGCACTTGGAGAATCCAAGGCTTGTTACAATATAGTCCAAGCTTTCTCGAGGATATACCTATAGGAAGTTTGGCTCCCAAAATAATATACAATGAGTTATGAGGTTATATAAATAGAAAAGGGTAGGGTAACCCTTGACATTCCCCTTTGTGACTCTTCACCTACCCTCATGACTCTTCAACTACTACATGACTGTTACATTCGACCATCGAAACTTGGTCTTTCACTTTTACAAGATGTTACATGACAATCTACATATGTACCCATGTGAGACAAAATGGACTTGAGAAAGCCATGCAAGTTATCACTAAGACTCAGACAATTGTGGGATGACCAACTCTTCGACATCCTCGTGATGTTCGCCAATGGCGAACTGATGCAAGGCTCGATAGTTCATGATGGTATTGCATTCTCAATGCTAACATTGTGCTAAAAGTGAACCCTTTCTTCTGTTGCATCCAGATACATTAATTTGGATCCTCAGACTAAATCGTCTGATAACATGCGCATCATAGGCTTGAGTGCATCTAGACTAGCAACATATTGATGCATAGTGTCTATGCTGATCTCCAAGTGTGTGCTGGTGGCTATGCACACCAACTCATCAAAGTACATGTCCAGCTCCAGTTGGACTTGGTTCTTTGCCTTTGCCTCAGTGAGTGTTCCAACGGATGGGATCACATGCATGTGCACAATGACATCCATGCTCCTGAAAACCCGCACATGTGATCGATAACATTGCTCACTCTGTCTTTTTTGTGCTAGCTTCTGGGATGGGTCTATATCTTATATGGGCACAATTTCATTAGTATGTGCATGTTGTGCCTCTTGCTGTACTTGTTCCTATTGCATTTCCTTCTATCCTCTGTGCAACTCCTGTTCTTCACTGAGTTTCTCCTTCAGCTCTTGCAACTCCTCTATTTCTCTCTCTGCCTTTGCATGATCCTCTTATCGCGTTGTCGCCTCATAGCCTCAATATCCAAAGCATCATTCATCATGAATGGATATGCTTTGAACTTGTAGCTTTGCTCTGCCTTTGCGTTGTCGACAACCTTCCTCTTGCATTTGTTGCACGCGGGTCTGCTACCCTCTGCTTCTTCTGGTGGTGTTGCTCACTACGATGTTGCTGCCATTTCATCTTGATATCCTTGTCTATGAATGCCTTGGTGTCTTCATAGATATGAAATCTCATAAACACTTGCTTAATTGTATCTCTAGTTGCACTCTCAATGGTGTCCTTAGACTCTGCTCCCTTGGAGGCCATTGTACCTATATTGTTGAGAGGTAGACGAACACCTGTGATACCTGGAGACATAGAAACACTCATGGTGAGAAATTTGTCAGTTGAAAATCAAAACAAATTTGAGGGTTGTCATGCAACATACCGGTGCGACTAATTGTGAGGATTGCGCAAGTTTCACCGGGAGGCTAGTAGACCGACTGCCAAAACTTCACAAGGCATAGTTTGAGCTGTCAGGAGGCTGATTGAATGCTAGAACTACACACTGCACAATCAAGTCTACCCTGCTAAGAATTGAAACTGCACAATATTCAATTTCAATTAGGAGAGACATGCAAGCCCAGGGACTGCATTATGCATTTTTCTAGGTTAGCAGGGCACTACCTCCTAGAATTGCATAGAGCAAGCCTGGAGGTCAGTGTTGGCTAGGTTTGCACAGTTTCTAGAGAGAAGGTTGAGACTTCACTTCCAGGAATTTGCATTGTTGTCCAGGAAAGGCAAGGTCTGGGTCAAGGCAGCCCAAACTCGTCGACGGCAACTGAAAACATGAAAAGGTTTGGATGCATGGTGAGACTGAGTGTAACCAAGAGTGAATGATCATGCATGCAAATAGTGAGTGCAAGATTTGAGAAAAAGGGAAAGCGAGCATGTGTGTGAAGCGAGTTGCTGTAACGATGACCGTCAGTGCAAAAACTGTGTCATGCATGCGACATCAAATAAGATGCAAATAAAAACTGAAACAATGCTTCTACAAGCTACCATGCATCAAACAATAGTAAGCATTCATTGAAACCAAGTAGACAACACTCATATAAAGTGAAATACAAAAAGCGATAGAAACGCAACACAAGACATGAAAAGCATAATTACCCTGAAACAACTGAGATGAATGTGTCAAAGACTCCTAGATGCGATGTGGGATGTCAAAGTTGCAAGATCAATGTACATAAGTTTTGATAAGATCGAGGTTATGATGTGCATGCCACAATTCTAGGAAAAAGCTACACTTGGCAGGAGGTTTCTAAACGATCTTTGCATGTAACCTCCAATTGCTAAAATAGATCCCTAAAATCTAGGGATTCCTTTTGCATGTTTCCTTTTTCTATTTCGAGAAAATTAGGCCATGCATGCAAATCAGGATAACTCAGTCCCAGAGGGGAATGGTTGACCTGAAGGCACATGCAGCAGTCTGCAAGCTTGGGAAAGCAATTTGCATAGTTTCTGGGCTAAGCAGGGCTAGCTATCCCTCAGGAATTGCACAATTTCTAAGCTAAAGCCCAGTTTTGGGTTGAATCGCGCAATTTCCTAAGGGAGGGTTGTCCGACTAGATTGCCCAACTTTAGCGCTCAGCAGGATTACACAATTTTTGGAGGGAAGGTTGGTTCCCCTCCATAATTGCGCAATTTTCAGAAGGGACATCTTATCCAGAGATTTTCCTAAGTCCAGAATGACAACCTATGGGTGGGAGACAAACAAGTTGACATGCAGAGGTTGTTGAGCCACTAAAACTCAATTGAAGCCTATGTACTTGACAGTGCAAGACATGATACTAAGGATGGTTTGTAGAGAGGCTCAAAAATGAAGCTAAGGAAAAATTTTGGAGGGTAGTTGTAGTCACTACAACACTTGGCGACACACCGGTAGAACTCCAACTCTCTAAATGGACCTTCTTTTGTGAAAAGAAGGTATAACTCCTATAGAAGTATTGTTCAATTCTCTGATCATCTTGATTTCCACACTAGCTTGATTGAGATATGTAGCATCTGCCATGCTCTTGTTTCATTAGCACACATTCCAAGCCAAGTCAACATAGTTTTTTTGATTGGGATGAGGGGTATATTGGTGCACAAGCAATATGATAGTAATAGTTTTAAGTTTCATCTCTCGTGTTGCTTCGCTGCGAGTAGGCCTAGACAGTACCCCGACAGAGTTTTGCAGGAACACAAGCATCACTCCATTGCCAGTGAGCCTGCTCACTACCCCGATGGAGTTACTTGCATCACCTCTCTACACAGGAAGCCTTTCTCTTCTTTTGCCTTATTCATTTTTCATTTTTCTCAAATTTTTTCATATTTTCATTTTCATAAATGTGCATATCACTTATTCATTTCAGAGGCGGAAGAGGGATCTCTACTTATTGAGAGCAGAAGAGGTTGCTCCTTCATAGAAGTATTTTGTGTATGCCTATGACGTGCTTGTTAAAGTTTTCCCCCTTACCTTACTCTATTTGACTGAGATGACAAGGGTTAACCCAAACAACAAACTATAGTAGGTGGTACTAGTTAGCGTGCAAGTGTTTTCATCAAGCTTTACTTCAAACATAACATATTTTCCATTGGTGTATCATGGACTGAAGATGAAAAATTCATCATACAGAGACAGGATGATGAATAATCAAGTATTGATAATTGCACAAGTCCTCTTATGCTTTACCTTGCCTTTTTCCAGAGTCACACATGGTTTCATGTGAAACTAACTTACGAATGTGAACAAGAAAACAAACAAGAAAGAAAAGAAAAAATAGAAGTAAATGCGCAAGCAGAGTGAGTAAGAAAAGAAAGCAAGAAAACAAAAAAACACACAAAGTAAGAAGAAAGCATGCATGCAAGCAAACAAGACAAGAAGAAAACACTACTCCTACTCCTAAGCTAATGTGCATGGGTATACTCACATGAAGTGATACTTCCAATGCAGTGATCGGTGCATTGGTCGACCCATGTTGGTGAAGGCATGGTTCGCAAATAGTGCATTCACACAAACCAAAAAACATGAAAGATATAACGATGAAGACAAACACACTCTGAGGTTAAGTGCATCCACATAAAAGAAATAACTGAAAGTGCATGACATGCACTCTGTGGACTTGCCATGGTGTTGTGCTACACTACGTACAAATGTTAAGAATACGCATTCTCTTGACTATGACATGCAAGAAAACGTGAGAAAGGTAGACCACTTACATCGTGCAAGTGTGCTTGTTGTGTAAGATTCCTCCAATGCAAGAGCGATGGGATCATATAATTCGAGTGGAGGAAGTGAAATCTGGGTGTGTGGTTGATCTTCAATGCAAAGAAGAGAGTGATGAGGAGCCTTGCATGTTTCAACAATTTCATAATCAGAAGTGAAACCAACCTCAGCAAAATGAGGGCTTGACAAAACCATCAGCTCGGGCTGAAGTTGTTAAATTGAAAACTAGGGCCAAACTCCATGTGGGTCAGCTTATTTATGGTAGCTGATATTTTTATTGGATCCCTCTTGTCGAGAGGTGTAGGATTGATCCAAATATCATCCGATTCCGATATGTATTTATGGAGATATGAATTTATTTAGATTATGGTTTTATTATCTAGCCGACTAGCTCTTACGTAGGCTCAAGAAGCCCAAATGTCATGTCTATTCATCATATGTGTTTTAGTATAAATTGAAGAAGGTTTGATGTCATTTGAAGACATTGAGGTGATCTCCTCCTCTCCATGTCTTGGGTTTTTGGAGCAGGAGAGAGACACCATGAGAATGAATGTTGGCTTATGATGCCCTAGTTCTAATGCACAACAATACACCATAAACATGATGTCATATACTCAACCACAAAAGCACCTGTACATATGATATATATATATATCTATCTATATATCTATATA
>APFE030283542.1:0-11508 GCA_000404065.3 Pinus taeda | reverse complement strand
TTTAATATGTAGAATTTGGGAAGAATTTGAAGGCACTGAATCCATTTATACATTCAAAAATATATTTTAAACAAACAAAAAATTGCAACAAATTGAATCCCCAAATTCTAATGAAAAATGAGTTAAACTCTGCCTTAATTTAATGTCATTTGCAACCGAAGGTCAAGATGAGATCAAACTTAACTTGTAAATTTACTTTTTCCTTTTAATTCTTGTATTGCTAATTTATGCATTTATATAATCTAAAGGAAAGTAAAGCCACTGCGTATATAGATATATTGTATATGTGCATTTCACTGTATTCAATTTTCTTTCTATTCATGTTATTTTTTCTTTTTAAATTATATGTCTTTTTGTTTGGTTTATGGTTTTTTTCATTATAAGGTTTTAAAGGCTTTGAAAGCAAATTTTATGGAGAATTATCAACTTCTTTAACGCTACAAGCAGTGAGATAATGTACCTTATTTTGTTGTTCCATCTATTTGTTTAAAAATTTTAGTATAAAGTTTTTTTTTTGTTAAAATAGTTTGTGTGGTTTTAAAGAATTTTCTACTTTTTTTTCTTTTAATTTTAAATATATTTTGGTTTTTTTATACAAATATCTAATGACTAAAATTTTCTTAAAAAAGTTAACCCAGAGGTTGAGAGAGAAAATTCATGGTTAAAAGAATGTACTTCTTAGAGGAAACTAATCTTCCAACTTGCATCTTTGTAATTTCTAGACAACTATAATTTTTTCTAGAGCATTATGTTCCTTTTCACTTGTACCACAAATCATGTCCTCGACACATACACACATAAATATATTTGCGTGCTACACATGTCCACTATAGAGTAGATTCATTCTTATTTTGAGAATAATAATGGTCAACTAAACCTCTCATGGGTTACATTTTATCTACCCATGGTTTGATGTATTTCACATCACATCCATATAACAAGACATCTCTCAACAAGACTACACACCCGATCATGAGAATTTACCATTTTACCAAACTCTTTTTAATAAAATAAAAGGATTGAAAATGCACCCATTTAGGGCATGGCTTCTCTCCTTTATGACCTCACTCCACATTTTATTCCTCCCTCTATCGAAAATATGTAAAAACTATGATTTTCAGCTACTTTAATGTATAAGGAATCTCCACAATACTTTCAATGTAATTGGCAACCCCAAATTATTGCATTTGTACTAGGGTACCCCCTTAAAAATTTTGACATAACATCTATAACTCATTTCATTTTTAATTCATAATATTTCATATAATGCAATAAGCAACAATGCAATTTAGTTGCTTTATGGAAACATAATTGCCATGTATGACCATACTCATTCGTAGACATGATTTAAACAACAAGAACAAATGCTCCATTCTAGTTTTTGCACTTCCGCCTTGGAAGAATCCATCTTCAACTCTCCTTCACCTATCACATATCCCAAATACACCGAAGGCTATTGTGAAAAATCACACTTCTTGAGATGCG
Source organism: Pinus taeda (assembly GCA_000404065.3). Lineage (NCBI taxonomy): Eukaryota > Viridiplantae > Streptophyta > Pinopsida > Pinales > Pinaceae > Pinus > Pinus taeda. The sequence goes on along the minus strand of APFE030283542.1, from coordinate 10,023 downwards.
CCAACAACTAGTGCTTCTTTAAAGTCTCTAGCACTTGCATCAAATGTGAGATGTGCTCCTCCTAGGTAGCAATATATACTAGTACTTCATCCAAATAAACAATAAAAAATGAACTTATAAAAGTGCATAATATATCATTCATTAACTTCATAAATGTAGTTGGTGCATCGCATAGGTCAAATATCATAACTAACCACTCATACTAACTTTGTCTAGTTTTGAAGGTGGTCTTCTTTGACTCAAACTTGGTGATATCTTCATTTTAAGTGTTTTCTATCAAAAGCTACACATTATAAACACACAAAAAAAAGTCAATATAGAAAGAAACAGAGGAACCACTGTGAACCACAACGTCTATAATGCAAAAAAAGCTTGGTTGACGGTTAACGGAGTGGATCACTATGAACCACAACGTCTATAATGCAAAAAAAAGCTTCATATGCTTTTGATGAAATTATTTCCATATCAATGCAAAGCGGTTGGGTTTTCAAGGAATTCTCTCCACATCTAGGTCGTTGCAAAGTTGTTGGGTTTTCTTAAATTTGGAATGTTCAAGTTTCAATTAAAGGTGTAATCTTTGATACTCGATAATAAGTACTTTACTTAATATTGGTGCAGGTTGTCCTTTTCTCGTGGACCTTTGCTTTCAGCCATTAGTGATTTATGTTACAAGGTTACCAGAGAAGCAGTGATCATAGAGAGCTCATTATATTTCTCTATTTCTATCTTAACGCACTCAATATAATTGACCGCCTTCATTTAATTTCAATACCAATAGAATTACTCATTAAGTTTTATTTTTTTAATTGAAAATTAGAACTTTCTCAATATGAAGTTATATTTTACCCATTTTCAATACTAATTTAATGTGTAGTCTAACTAATTGATAAAAATGACTTTTTTCCAGCCATTATTTCTAGTTAATTTTAACTGAAATCTGGAAAATATTTTTAAAATCTTGTGTTTAAGTTGTTTAATACGTATAATTTCATTTCCCCATGGTTTATGGTTTTTCAAGGTACACAATCTATTTATACATTCAATAATATATTTTAAACAAAAAAATTACAATCCCCTTCTGCATTAATGCATATAAAGTATTCTCATCCTCGTATGAGCTTCTTTCCACCTAATTACTTGAATCTATGGCCGCAAGATTTTTGTTCTTAGCATCATTGTTTTAGTTCTTTGAGTTGAGCTCTAGATGCACCATCCAACGCTTCTCCTCTAAATGACCTTCAATGTTACAATGATTTTAGTAGTTGTTTGGATCTTTGCACCGACATGCTATTGCTCTTGTCTTTTTGTCTTTCCCCCCTTTCCCCTTCTTCTTCTCCTCCTAGAAAGCTTAATGGTGATACTTCTACTTTGATCCACTTTGTCTCCCTTTCATTTGGTGTATGTTCTCTAGGTAATTTTTCCACTAGAAAAATCGTAATCTTTCATTAATTTGAAAAATTACATATTGTAGATGTGATATGCATATGATGTATCTGTCTAGCCCTAGAGGGCTCAGTAAAAAATTTGAAAGTTCAGCAAAAATAACTGTATACTGTCCAGAACATCACGCAAGATGTTCAATAAAGAAGCCTTGTATTTAGTCTGTACATTTTCCACGCAGGGCCATACATAAAGATCCTATAAATATATTCAAAGATTAAACATTTGTTCAAAATTTTCCAAAAGAATAACCAGATCATGGGCTCTCAGCCCTATAATAATGTAAATCTATGTAAGGGCAGTGATAGTAGTGGTATTCATTTGTCCCTCGCTATTGCTGGATCATCCACTCTCCTCTGGGAAGTATCATGGCCGCCTTGGATGGCTCGTCAGCACAACTGTTATGTTCCCTGTAAATATGATTGCATGTGATAATATTAAATTGAGCCTTGAAAATGTTTATTTCATCCAAAATATTAATGAGTGTGTGTATGTGACAAGCAGTAATATTATTGAACCAATTGATAATGATCTTCGAGTCTCCAAATATATTAATGCTCATGCAGTTATGCCCCAAAGAGAAATGCAAGAGATGACGAAGGGTGATGAGTTCAACGAAATTGTTTGTTCCAGCCCATAATCCCATCTTAACTTTGAAGTAATGATGATCACTAATGTATAGGATGAATCCACCACCACATCCCTGCTGCTGTGCTGCACCATCAAAATACGCCCAAGGGGTATTTTTATCAATAAGTGGAGGAGCATGTGGCCTGCGGGCTCGAGGTTGTGGAGGCTCAGGCATCTCATTAAATGCCTATATTATAAAAGACACAGTGTGCGACCAACACACAGGTTTGTTGTCAAATATGGAACAATTCCAAGCCAGCCAAATATGCTAGCTGATAATCAAAGGGAGACTTTGTAGTTTTGACCCTTTATGCCGATGGTACCAGCCTTCCCATGCTTTGTTAATGTCTTCACCTTCCCAGATACACATGAAGTGTATAGTAGCGGAAATATTTTGCCAAAGATCAATCAAGGCTGGACAATTCAGAAATAGATGTGAAATCGATTCCGATGGTCTTTTGCATAATGTACACCAATTTGGCCCATGGAAGGATTGGTGCATAAGATTTTCGCCAGTGGGAATTTTATCCTTTAGAATACACCAAAAAAATAGTCTGGTCCGAGGAGGCACGATAAGTTTCCATATAGACTTCCACAAGAAGGTAATCAAGTCCGGTATCTTGTGGGAGATCATGGCTAAATAACTAGACATAGGTGAGTATATACCACTGTCCGAATGACACCAAATGAGTTCATCCAAGCCCTCTTTTATCCTAATATGAGATTTAGATAGATCAGAGGTACAATAATGCCATTCTTGGTGCCAACATTGTGGTAAATCGAGTTGTAAGGCAGATTTCCATCTATGAGCAAAAATGGTGGAATTATGAAGATACGCAATGTTTGCAATTACCTTGAGCTTGTGTGAATGGAGATACAATATAAGTTCTCTAAACAGCTGATATCTTCCTCCACTTCCAATCCATGGATCTAAACCAATGCGAGCCATAGATCCATCGTTGATTCTCAAGGCCAGATTATCCCTGATGAGCGACAGAGAGTGAAGGAGTGCCTTCCAGAAGATGAGATGCCAGATTTAGGCCAACTAGGCAAACAAATCTAATCCATAATTTGTTGAGGCCAAATATACTTGTGATATGAGATGACAGTCCAGAGATTCTGTCTGGTCAACGGGGTCCATCCCATTTTTGCAGCAAGTGCTTGTGCGAATAAAGGAAGATCTTTTAGGCCCCAGCCTCCCCATTTTTTGGGCAGCGCTATCTTGCTCCAGCCAACCCATGCAAAAATCTATTTGTCCTAGTTCCCATTCCATACATATCTGTTGCAGATTTGTTGCAAACATGCCAAGATGCTCCTAGGAATCCAAGCGAGTGCCATCCAAAATACAAGAGTGGCCTCAAGAACAGATTTAACCAGGACAAGTCTACCAGCTCTGGACAAATATCTGTGGCTCCATATGGTAAGCCTTTTCTCCATCTTTGTGACGAGCCAAACCCAATCAACAATTTTCTGGCTGATAGGCTTAATCCAAAACCCCAGGTATTTGAGACCCCGATCTAGTGGATTGATGCAGTAAGGGAGCAACTGATGAGCAAAATGAGTCTCTTGGATGGAGGTTCGGGAAAAAGTAATGGTGGATTTTGAGCGATTGGCTAACATCCCAGTAGCTGATGAGAAAAGAGAGAGAATCTTGGAAAAGGAGCAGGAATCCTGAATACTACCATCAAGAAAAATAAGAACATCATCCACGAAAAGTAGATGGGTGAGAAAGCAGTCATCAGATATCTTGAGTCCACAAATATCATTGTCTCTCTTAGCCGATGCAATCAATCGGCTGAGACCATTCATGAAAATAAAAAAAAAGGAGAGGTGATAGGGGGCATCCTTGTCTAAGCCCCCTCTCAAAGTGAAAAAAATGAGATGCAGACCCATTGATGAGAACACTGAAAGTGGGTGAGGTTATGTAGGCCATGATCCAGGTGATGAAATTGTGGGGGAAGCCCAAATGGATAAGGATCATCTTAATGTAAAGCCAACTGACACGATCAAAAGCTTTTGCCAGATCTATCTTTAGAGTAATGACTTTTTGGTGTCTGGTCCAGATTGTATGAATGGCTTCTTGGGCTGAGCCAATAGCTTCACGAATCTGTCGATGTTCAAGAAAAGAAAATTGTTGGGGAGCAATATGACGAGAGAGAATAGGGCCGAGGCGATTTGCAATGATCTTGGAGATGATTTTATACAGACAATTGCACAAAGAGATGGGTTTGTAGTCATTAAAGGAGGATGGGGTGTCGGACTTTGGAATGAGGGTAATGAAAGTCGAGTTGATAGCATTGTACAGAGACCCAGACAATCTGCACTCTTCCACTACCTTCAGTAGATCTTGTCCCAGGAGGTCATAGAAAGCGAGGTAGAATTCAATGGTCCAGCCATCCGATCCCGGGCTCTTGTCCTTTTTGAACCATTTTAGCATGCCTTCAAGCTCACCAGATGTCACTGGAGCAAAAAGTGTCTCTACCTCATCCTCATTAACAAACCTGGGGAAGTGACTAGCCACATTAATGATATCAGCAAGATTCAAACCAAGATGGCTTTTGTATAGGTTCTTAAAATGAGTAGAGCCAAGGTGGGAATTTTTTTTGAATGAATTAGCCACACCTCCTTCAGGAAGAGGTAGATTCCAAATGGTGTTTGTAACCTTTCTACCTTTTGCATAGTTCTGAAAGAACCTTGTGTTGTCATCCTCTGCTTTCAGTCATATGGCTCTACTCCGAAGATGGATGGATTCCTCTCTTTCCTTAAGGATCTGAGCCTTTTGGTTCTCAAGTTCAACCAAATGAGATTTGTCTTCAGCGGTGATAAACCCCAAATTTCGCTCATCGAGAAGAGAGTAGAGCTCTGATTCTATGTGTAATAGAGTCAAATTCTCCCTCTGATGTTTTTTCTAGCCCAGTTGATAGAGAGATGCTTGAGCTTGGATAAGTTTAAACAGAAGCCTTCGCCATAAAATTAGATTTATTGATCGGGTTTGCAGGCCAGAAGTCTGAAACCATACGAACATAAGTAAGGTCCTGAAGCCAGACATGATTAAACTTGAAAAGGGCTTTTGTCTTATGGTGAGGCCCCAATTTCTCTAGATAAATGCAGGAGTGATCTGAGATACCCCCTGTGCCTACCCATTGTTTATAGTGATGCAGCTGTTGTATTAGGGGCCCCTTCATAATGAATCTGTCTAATATTCGAGCAAGGGCTGCCTTGCCCACCCTTCTGTTCCTCCATGTGGGAAGAGACTTATTCATAGGGACATCCATCAAATTAAACCGCTCTAGGAGATCAGTCATAAACGCCGAGATTGAGTCCACTTGTGCCATAGACCCCCATGATTCACCATAACCTAGGGAGAAGTTGAGATCACCCCCAATAATGATGTGATCAGATGAGAAAATGGAGAGGCCAAACAGGTGTTGCCAGAAATGCTCCCTCTATTGACAAGGACCATAAATGTTGACAATCCGTAGGTTGGTGCTAAGCTCTGCTGAAAAGAGATCTAATCCTAGGAAACCATGGCCTCCCCAAGATGCATTGACTCTAATGGTCTTGGGATTATATCCAATGGCAAGACCACCAGATCTCCCCATAGCTTCCATTGCCATATAGAGCCATCCCAAGGAAATAGATTTCAAAGAACTGGTGATAAGATCAGCCGAGCCTAGGGTTTCTTGTAGCATAATAATGTCAACAGGTTCAATCTCAAAAATTCTGCACAAGGCTAGCTTCTCGGAGGCACTAGCCATGCTTTGACAATTAAAAGAAAGGCATTTCATGGGGGAATGCTACCAGTTGTATTCAATGCTCTAAGAACCCCATCAAGAGTAGATTGACGGCCAGAGACGACTTCAGCTCCAACACGTCTGATAGCTTTTGATAGATCAGATTTTCTTCCCCTAGATGGCAGAGAGGCTGGACCAGGTATAGAGAGGCCCAATCTGGTAAGATGTACCAGAGTGCCACTAGGTAGTGAATGGGGTCTGATATTGTAATGATGAGATTTTGAAACCCTAGACGAAGATGGTGAAGAGGAGGATGTGGATAATGAATGCAGAGAGGGAGTAGAAGGTGCAATAATAGGGAAGGACGACATAGTGCAGTGTGCCACAGTGATGGAAGGTGCAACGAAAGAGGAGCAATGAGTAATAGAAGAGATAAGAGGGATGAGATAAGTATTCGAACCTTTGGTGACTTCAGTAGCTGCCCAAGACCTAGTGATAGGCGGCGAGAGCGGTCTGTGTTCCTCGTCCACTGTCTTAGGAGGAGTATTGTTGACTAGAGGAATAGGCCTCGGAGCAGGGGAGTGCTAGATGGCTGACGAATCGATCCTGGATGGTGCAAAAGACGCTTTAGGGTTATCCTCTTGTTTCTTATTAAGGGGTAAATCCTCAAATATGTGGCCCATCTTGTGGCACCGTCGACAGCGAAATGGAACCCCTTCGTAATCTAGTATCTGGATCCTGGTATATTTCCCCCATTAAAGCGTAATCTTCTCCTCCAAACCCTCGTGAGTGTCTAAATGGACCATGATACGGGCAAGTGTTCTATTTCTAGATTCCACAAAGGTTTGGTCATGGTCTAGATATGTACCAAGGGCATTCCTGATTCTGATGAAGACCTCCTCGCACCACTACTATAGAGGGAGCCCTAACAAGCGCACCCATAAGGGTCCAATCCCAATATGTTCTCGCTGAGGATCAAAAAGAGGGCTCCATCTCTTGAGGAGGACCGGAGCCATCTCAATGTGAAAGTATCTAGCAAGAACCAACTCTGTATAATTCTCCTTCGCAAAGTGAAGGGCAAACCAACCCCTAGGTAGAACATGTGCCTCAGGCAATTCTTTGAGTAATCCACCCTAGATTTCCTTGACCCATAAAGTGAGCCTTGTGGCCGAATAAGCCCTTCCGCGAACATGTCCAACAAGAATTGTGTTGGCCATAAATGCCGCTTCCCCGATTACAGAGGTCTCACCAAACTAGATCGTAATATCTTTGGAGGTCGTCTTCACGCACTTAGATTTTCTCTTCCCCGAGCGAGGTGCAGATGGGTGTTCCGTCAAAGGGTCGGGGGAACCTTCCAGTGGGATGGATTTTGCAGACTTGACCTTGACAGGAGGTATATCCAGAGCAGGGGATTCAAGAGAGAGAGACCCAATGAAAGGTGGTGCAAAACAGTTCTCCGACAAGGTAACCACCGGCGACGAGTTCGACGCAAAAGGGCCGGACGGGAGACTAGGGCCAACTGTTAACGATGAGAAACAAGGGTGCTCGAAAATGACACGATCCAGCTGTGGATGGTCAATAATCGACCTCCTCAATATCCATCATATCCCCCATAATACAAGATGAAATTGACATTTTGAAAGCGACAGACGAGGCAGCAATGGGAACAACGAGCAATACTATCGGTGACAGGTACGCAACTCCAATAAATGTGAAAGTCTACAGTTAAACCTAGGGTTTACCCAAAACCCTTACAGAATCCTGCAATAATCGACATCCTTTCTGTCTCTACTTGAGGTCACCAAATTCTCTTCATCTTCTGCATTTACTTATACTGTTCTCTAGGTATTGTGCCTGTAAACAAGCCTCATCATTATTATGGGTTCAAACATCTCTTAATTCTACAAACGACTATTTAAACCCCTTATATATTTTAGGAGCATGTCTGGTTTCTTTGGAGAGATATCCAAAATTATTTCATCTTTATAAATTTCATGTAATCCTATACAGTCAACGCTCGTCTTTGCTTGAAGTAATTCCATTGAATCCACTATTCCTCTAGATACATTATAAAGTAGAAATCACACTTTATAAGAGTTTTGAAATCTTCCCACTTAATCACTAGAGGATCTCCCTCTAGTATTAGGGCTTTCGTATGGCTTTCTCACCAAGTCTGGGTGTGGCCCTCTAATTTTAGATGATAAAATAAAATTTTATGCCCTTCCTCTATGTGACAAACACTAAAATAAAGATCTAATTATTGTAATTAGTGATTTAAATTGAAAGCATCAATCTCACCTTATATGGCTTGATGTAGACCTTTGTTTCCATCTTGAACAAGGACTATGAACGATTCATGATGCACGAAATAGGTGTTCCTTTTTGTGTTCATCCTTAGATTTCCTCTCTAGTTCATCCCTATCCCCCGTTTTCCCCTCTGATTTGGCCTCTAAGTTGGAACATCCATCTTCATTAATTCCCAACTTGTTCTCAATATTTTCCATAAAGAGATTCAAGTTATGGCTTATATCAATATCCAATCCTTCTAGCCTTGAAAGCCTCTCCTTTGACACATCTCAAGGGTTTCTAATATATTTGTTGGCCATAGGTGGGTTTTATAAATTTCTATTTAAACCAATCTAGATCCCTTGGAAATTCCCACAAAATACAAAAAACCATCTTCTCTTATACCAAAAGGATTCATAAACTGACTTGCATATTACACTGGATAGTTCATCACAACACATCTGATAAAATTATACTTAAAATATGAAATCTATACTCTCAAGGTTATCTAGACTTCTAGATTTATTAAGTTATACTTTCTAGTGTCCAATATATGAAATATGGGAAATAGAGAATAGACACAGGAAATTCACTTACTACTACAAAATACTTAGGGGGGCATTAATCTGCTCCAAAGTCGAATTGTTTGGGGGAGGGGGGTGGGGCGGCTGGGGTGGGGAGGGGTGCATAGGGGACGTTTTTTAAACCACTTTAAGTTATTTTTTATACTAATTTAATGTGTAGTTTAATTAATAGACGAAAACTAATTTTTTTTCAAATATTGTTTCTCATTAATTTTAATTAAAATTGGGTAAAGATTTTTAAAAGCTTGAATTTAAGTTATTTAATATGTAGAATCTGGGAAGAATTTGAAGGTACCGAATCCATTTATACATTCAAAAATATATTTGAAACAAACAAAAAATCACTCCAAATTGAATCCCCAAATTCTAATGACAAATGAGTTAAACTCTGCCCTAATTTAATACGATTTGCAACCGAAGGTCAAGATGAGATCAAACTTAATTTTTTAATTTACACTTTCCTTTTAATTCTTGTATTGCTAATTTATGCATTTATAACATCTAAAGGAAAGTAAAGCCACTGCGTATATAGATATATTGTATATGTGCATTTCACTCTATTCAATTTTCTTTCTATTCATGTTATTTTTTCTTTTTAAATTATATGTCTTTTTGTTTGATTTATGGTTTTTTTCATTATAAGGTTTTAAAGTTTTTGAAAGCAAATTTTATGGAGAATTATTAGCTTCTTTAATGCTACAAGGAGTGAGATAATGTACCTTATTTTGTTGTTCCATCTATTTGTTTAAAAATTTTAGTATAAAGTTTTTTTTGTTAAAATAGTTTGTGTGGTTTTAAAGAATTTTCTACTTTTTTTTCTTTTAATTTTAAATATATTTTTGTTTTTATACAAATATCTAATGACTAAAAGTTTCTTAAAAAAATTAAACCAAAGGTTGAGAGAGAAAATTCATGGTTAAAAGAATGTACTTCTTAGAGGAAACTAATCTTCCAACTTGCATCTTTGTAATTTCTAGACAACTATAATTTTTTCTAGAGCATTATGTTCCTTTTCACTTGTACCACAAATCATGTCCTGGAAACATACACACATAAATATATTTCCCTGCTACACATGTCAACTATAGAGTAGATTCATTCTTATTTTGAGAATAATAATGGTCAACTAAACCTCTCATGGGTTACATTTTCCCTACCCATGGTTTGATGCATTTCACATCACATCCATATAACAAGACATCTCTCAACAAGACTACACACCCGATCATAAGAAATTTTACCACTTTACCAAACACTTTTTAATAAAATAAAAGGATTGAAAATGCACCCATTTAGGGCATGGCTTCTCTCCTCTATGACCTCACTCTATATTTTATTCCCCCCTCTAT
>APFE030283541.1:58888-85408 GCA_000404065.3 Pinus taeda | reverse complement strand
GGTTCGGGGCAACGCCCCGAGAAATTTTTTTTTGGACCCTATATTAGGTTGGGCGAACCTACCTATGGTTTTCGGTCCATGGTTTTGGACGTGATGGTTTTTCGGTCCATGGTATTGGATGCTTCGGCATGTATAATATGTATTGTAACATTGAAAGGAACATAATGAAAAATCAAGCTGGTAGTCTCGGTTTTGAGATCCAGTGGGAAATCTCTATGTATATGTGTTTTATGTGTTATGCTCTCGCATTTTTATTTTTCCTGTGATTTAGAATTCGTATGCAGGTAATTTCTGTACGGGGTTAAAACCTACATATACCACGAGAGTCGAGGATCACACGGTGGGCCCACGTTATGCCACGAGGAGGTGGCCTATGCCCAGTGTCATGGGGGGCAATGTTCCGTGAGTGGCTGGAGTGCCAAACGATCTTTGTTGAGGATTGGCCATATGTTGGGATGGACTTTCATGGAGATCCCAATATGCAGCTACCCCCTGGCGAGTAGTGGGATGATGGTAGTAAGGCACTTGATCACGCTATTTTTGCATTTTATCTTTTATGATACTTTTTGGATTTTTTCATGTATACGTCCTAATGAGGTACTCTATGGTATTTACAGATGTGGGACCAGTGAGACTTGTAGGATTGGATCCAGAGGTGCAGAGGGACCCAAAGGGTATTAGAGAGCTAGCCTTGGCTCCTCCAGTTGGTGATTCGATAGAGACAGTGACCCAAAATCTCGAGGGTCTGACAGCGGGGATCCCTGATTAAATGGGGATCGAGGAGGTCCCCATAGAGTTCTAGATTCACACAGTAGGGATGATTCCTAGGGTGCACTACTTATTGAGATGGGTTGTACGAGTAGTGGTGTGCTATAGGGAGCATAACCCACCACAGTAGACACCTAGGTTTTATCTTACTGATTTTTTGAGAGACATGTGTCTCGGATTTCTGGAGAACACAGACTCTATTTGGACATATACATTTATTTTTTGAGCGCCTCGGTGCACCACATGAGATATATATATATATATACATATTCCTATGGTTCATTATTGTGTTTTGAATGCTTCTATATGCTGTTTTGATTACATGTTACGCAAATGTCTGTCTAATACATAGTTGTCTAATGCATCAGTTAATGTGTTTAATCATCTTGGAATGTGTTGATATGTGATAAAATCAAAATTCCTTTCTAACAATTTAACACATAAATACAACCTTAAAATCTGATGATCTTTGATGGAATAATGCCCATTAAGTTGGTGGACAACAAGTTGAGAGTCCAGATTCACAACTAATGCATGAATGCCGAGGTTGATAGCCTCGGTCAGTAGTTCAATAACAACACTATATTCAGTGACATTGTTCGTGGTACAACCCAGACAAATACCTTGAAGGTCTACTAACTCACCGTGAGGATCATAGATCACCCATGCCACAGAAGACAGATTGCACGTACTACAACAGGCACCATCAGCGAAACCAATGTAAGGTGTACCAGACATTTGCATATGAAGCAAAAAGACACAATAAGTGGCAATTATGCCTACACACCAAGCCAAAACATGAAAACACACACACACACAACACACCTGCTGAGAACACACGTATGTACAAATTAGAGTGCATGGGGTTCATGCGTAATATTTTTTTAGATAAAGCCCATTTTGGGGCTTATCCCGTTGCACCGCTGTGTGACCATCCTTAGATAGTGTAGGCATCACCTTGGCCCATTTTGTGAAATAATCAACGACGATGATAATATACCCATTCCCCTCGGCCGAGCGAGGGTTATAGGTCATATAATCAATGCGCCATTTGGCAAAAGGGCCGACGGTAACAATAGGGTGCAATGGGAAACAAGAAGCAAAGCAGTCAAGACAAGCAAGCATTTTCCGATGGGGAGGGAGAAATGAGGAATGATGGTGATGATCAGGCCAAGGGGGTCCCTTGAAAGACATAGTCCCAATGATCGCTTCATCAAAAGGAAAAAGTTCTTGTAACGGGTCTGAAGAAGCACTATCTCCAAGCCAAGGGGGCTACGTGTACAAGTCGAGAGCTCTGCTCAAAGGAGCAGGTTCAGAGGATGGAGCCGATGCATAAACAATTTCGTCATAGTTGAGCTTGGAAGGACTCAACGGCATCTCATCGCCCCAGGATTCTATCTGATCAGCAGGAGGAAGAACCCACGGATCAGAGTGAACATAAATCATGTTGATGGGAGCGGCGTTGGGAGTTGGGAGTGAAAAAACACCCATAAGGGCAGGATCTTTAAAGAGTCCAGCACCCACACTCTCAAGAGGAACTGAGGTATGCTCCACGAAAGGCACGTTTCCATCGGAGGAAGAGGCGAAGAAGGAGAGCTGGTCCAACATGACAATCTTCCCCTGATGAGGGAAACGAATGACGCGGAATAGGGATGAGGCCATGGCTCACATGGCATACGTCTAGCTTCATCCTAAAAGGAGGTTGTAAGTTAAATTTGCATCGACAACTTCGACCTCCACTTTGACTGTCTTGCCTTTTAGTGTAATGGGCAAGCGTTGGAGGATACCATAAGGACGAGACTCTCTCCCATCAAAGGCTTCAAAGGTCATAGGAGGCTGGCTCAGATTCGGAGAACCAATAGCCTTCCAACAAGCAACAGACATTATGCAAGTAGAAGCACCTTCATCAATGATGGTACGATGAATCATTTTGGAATTGATGATGACTTGAATAAGGAAGGCAATTTGGTGAGGCAGCCTCAGTATATGACTGTCCAGGTCAAAAGTAATCAAATTTGAGTCGGCCGGGTCAATGCCACCGATGGCTGATAGCAAAGATTTCCTATGAGAGGGGAAAATCTGGAGAACTTCTAATGCGGACATAGCTGATGAAGCCTAGGCTAAGTCCTCAATGATGCTATAGTGCTGAGAAACATAAGCATTGGGGTTGTACGAACATTTCTGGAGTACACCTTTAGGAGGAGGTCGGATGACCGTTTCAGTGCTAGGTCACTCAATATGAAGGGGACTAGAACTAGATGGAGAAGCACTAAAGGGGATGTCCGGCTCCTTCCCTGTAGGCAACGGATATTCTTTTTCCTGAGTACTAATGTGGATGGGAATCGTCCCAACCATAAATACCTGAGAACCAAAGGGAGAAGAAGATTGACACAGCTCAACCACCATTTGAGTTTGTTGTAAGGGAAAAGGCTCTTTGAGCATGACAGGAGTTCTAGGGGCACCTTTCAACAAATGACTAACTTCAGACTGCCTTGGGTAGTCTTTGGTGTAGTGATCCTCGTCAAAGATAAGGCAAGGATACTTAGGCTTTCGTTTGGCACCTTCCTCGAGTGGAGGTTTAGGGGAATCCTACTTCAGTTGTTCAACTTTATTCTTTCCTTTTCCCTTTTTTTTCCCTTTCGAGGCTTTGTCTGCCATGGTGGACTGGATGACATTCACCTCAGAAGTATTTTCATTTGAAGCATTCGACCTTTGCTTCCCAGGGTTCACGGAATATTTCTTAGAGGGCAGATTGACAAAACCGATGACACCGTGAACAGAAGGTGTTGGCGGGGCTTTGGAAGTTTCAGGCCTCAGAGCATCAGGAAAATAATCATATAATGTACCGGACTGGGAGTAAACCAAGTCAAGGTATTGAGAAAGTGTGATAGCTTGCTCTTCAGTTACACATGCCCCCATAGCAATGTCCCGAGCTATTGGACCAACAAATGAAGTTGTAAACCAGTCAGTCAGAATCTGATCGGGAATCCAAAACTTAATCAAATGGCAATGTTGTCTCCATTCATGAATATGATCGGAGATATGTGTGGTCGTAGTCTTTTTTAAGGATGTCAGGAAATGTGTGCCCATTTCATAGCGAATCGACAACTGAAAATGAGTTAAAAATGACATAGCTAATGAGTTAAAGTCCTGAAAAGATCTGCGAGCTAACTCAATATACCACTTAGCAGCAGAGCTAGTGAGAGTCCATTGAAAAAGGCAAAGTCGGATCGAATCATGAATCTATGAGATTGACAAGCACCATAGATGATACATCATAGCATGAGCCTGAGGATATTCTCTAGCTTTACCATCAAACTTGGGACAATCACCTGAAATTTTAGTTGGAACCAGTGGCCAGTACGGGTTATGAAGAATGGGATCATTTGTCAGTTTGGATGTGTCTGGTAATTCGAACATCGCTAAAAAGGGTAACTGAGCATTAAAGGACATTTTCCACTGCGGGTAGGAGGTAGTACCAGAGTTCCATCCAATTGTTTATTGCCCCCACTAGTTTTGTCTGGATAGACTTGGCCCATAAGGGTTTTGACCATAGGAGTTTTTCCCGTAGGGGTAGCTGTAACTGGATGGTTGACCCTGGACTTGGCCCCCAACATTCCACTGATTACGAACTTGGGCTGCAGGAGCAACATAGGGTTACTAGAAATTCTGATAAGGATTTACCTGCAGTTGTTGATAATTTTGATATGGGGCAAATTGGGCTTGCCCTTGGGATTGTTGGGTACCATAAGGCGGTTGGGCTCCAAACTAGGCCTGGTAGCCAAGCTGGGCATGGTAGCTAAGCTGGGCTTGATAAGCAAGTTGAGATTGGGATCCAACCTGCATTTGAGGACCAGATTGGGTCTGGAGCCTAGACTGGGGTTGAAAACTGGGTGGCACTTGAGAAGAAACCATCATTTGAGTGCCCGGTTGAGCAGGCCCAAATGGATGTCCTTGAGAAAATTGAGGTTGATCCATCTAGTTAGAAGGTTGACCTAGCTGAGATTGAGGTTGATCCACTTGTCTAGAAGGTTGAGCTTGCTGGGTAGTGGGTTGTCCTTGCACAAATGAGGGTTGTCCTAATTGGCCAGATGGCTGAGCAGACTGGACAGTTGGTTGGCTCGGTTGATTTTGGGGCTGACCAATTTGCCCAGAAGGTTGACTAGGCTGGACAGTGGGTTGGCTTTGCTAAACGTAAGGCTGACCAACTTTCCTAGAAGAGTAGCCTTGTTGGACACCGGGTTGACCTTGTTGGATGTAAGGTTGTCCCGGGTTACCAGAAGGTTGCCCAAAATAGGTAAAGGAAGAACCACCAAGGGCTGAAGGTTGTCCCTGGAAGGGTTGTCCTTGTGGGCCGCCTCTAGGTTTCCTTGGATAATGTTGTCTGTAAGACGGCTGACCTTGATATCGTGGGCCTTGGAAATTCACAGGTGGTGCTTGGCCACCATGATAAGTGGTGGTACTCCAAGCAACGGACAATGGAACCGTGACCTCAACCATGGGCTGAGATGCCATAGGTCCGAGGTAATAGATATGAGCTCTGTGGGAATCATAATAATTAAATGGATTTTGAGGATCCGGATTCTGAAGAGCTTGCACATATTGATCATATGCCTCCCCTGCTGGAATGGAACCAGAAGAAGGTGGGGCACTCAGTGTGGGATTAACAATTCCTGCCAGTGGGCCACTATAGGTGGGACCAGCAGAAGGTTTGGCAATAGTAGTGACCACTGAAGAAACAGTGGTAGCACTAACAACAGGGGTTGAAGAAGCCACACAAACAGTTGGCATGGTCAGAACAGATGCGATGGACACATTGTGAACTTGAGGTGTGAATGACTCCAAAGTCAGAGGGACGGTGCAAGACCATATGGAACTCGAAAGGGGATACCTGGAACCAATGATGTCTGCCACAGCATTATACCTTAGAGGCAATGTGACACCAAGGGAAGTAACACGGAAAGGTGAACTCCCTGTTGCACGAAAAGGTGAAGTTTCTATAAGAATAGGTATTTCACTTTCTGAGACAAAGGATTCTTCACCAGAGACGGGAGTCGTCTCATCCATGTCGGAGGAAGACATCGAGACCAAAACACCAGGAGGAGTAGTGGGAAAGTCTTCCTCAGAAGGCTCCCAAATAGGGTTCCAATTAATATCATAAGACTTGTCCTTTGGGGCGCGAGAGTTAAGCAGTTGGATACTCGGGATAACAAGGAGAGTATCATTAACAACCAGAACCTCGAGAGTGATAGAGGATGGAGACCCTTGGTCACTTGGAACGGGAGATGGGATCGATGATTCCACCATGATGACTCACTTCAAAATCCTAGGAAAACTAACAAGAAAGAACCCTACTCAAACTAAACACAAACAAGATCTAACCACGTAAATGTGAACATGGCCAAATAAATTTTAAGACACAAGAACAAAACTTGACCTTTTCATCTTTAAAGAGTCAAGAAAAGGACCAAAAGATGACTCTAGTCACCTTTGAATATTTAATGAACCTGAAGTGACAAGTGCTCAGATGGACCTTTTCTTTTAGGGAGTCCGAAAAGGAACGAAAGTGACTACTCTGGAGAACTAGGCAAAAGGTTTACCAAACAACCCGCAAAACTGCATATACACCTTGGTAGTCATATGAAAACCAAGGACTTTCTGTACGACAATCAATCTTCTTGAATGTTGTGTTCAGTGTGTTATGGTTTGCAAGGCGGCAGACATGGCTTCCCAAGGATAAAGGATGATAACCTAGTGGGGTCTCCCAACATATACTTAATGGTACATGGGAGCACAATTCCGTACTAGACCGCTATTGAGTCACAAAAGGAGGAATCACCCAACCTTGAGTGAGAACAATAGTGACTAGGTTTAATGACGCCGGAGCATGTCTCTAGCCTAGACCTCTAAATAATGACCGTTATGTTCCAATGCATTATTAGATTTATTCAGTTCATTTTAAGATTGATCTTGAATTATGTTTCAGTTTTCAGGCCCTACCTTTATATACAACAAAACCTAGGATGCAGCTAAAATGAATGAAATATCCTTTTACTTCAATGAACACCTACCTACAAGAGGGTAGAGAGATCATTCCCAAACCAACAAAACCAAGCTAAACAAATGCAATCACACAATGCATACAAACATCAATTTCTACAGTGCACGGGTACTACTAATGAGAGATTTTAATCATTCTCTTTCCAATATGCAACCTTGAAATGCAAATTCACTTTCGCTTTCGCACACTAAATGAATGCAAACTTTTCATTTTTGATGTTTTTAAACTAAAATAAAGAAACAAGCAAGTGTGAGAGAACCGGTTGATCCAAACAATCATGATCTATGTTCAGTAATGAAAAGAAATTGAATCAATACCAAAGATTGGTTCAATAATTGTCACGAAAAATCAACCAGAAACAAAGAATGAGGAAGGCTCAATCAAACCAACGAAAGAGATGTAAATGAATCTTGAGAAAACTAGCAACCAAGACAACTGATTCAAGGAACTTGAAATAATGAACTAGGTCACACAGACAAAAATGCAAGATTCATTCAACAAAGCCAAAGAAAGAGTGTCTTAACCATAAATAGTAAAAAAAAAATGACTAAGAAAGCAAAAAAGATAAGGGATCAAGAGGACTGGCATACTCAGGAGGCAGAATTAAGAAAATCAATTCTATAGGTATCGTCATGAGTAGAAAACTAGCAACTAGCGCTAATAAGCAGCTAGCTGTAGCAACACGGCGCTGTCAATGCGGAAGTACATGCCTTTCCCATGATGATCCGATTTCCAGGATCGTCGCGACTGTGTGATGTTATTCAGTGATTCATAGGATTTTACAAAAGAGTGATCGCGATGTCAGCGTGACTGTTAGACTAAGTTTCGCGATGATGCAAAAAACAATGGCAAATGAGCCAAAAACTCCCAAATAAAAACCACCCAATCTAACATATAATAGAAGGACCTCTCAGATCAATCCAGGTGACCCAGAAGAATGCTAATTAATTCCCAAAAACAAAGAGAGACCAAATCAAAATCAAAACAAGAGCAAAGAGAAGAACATAGGATAGACTCCCCAATGGATTCGCCAATTTGTGATGCAGGAAAGTGGTTCCCTCTGCGAACAGAGGCAACCCTCTAGCCCTAGAGTGGGTCTAGTCACAAACAAGGACAGATCAACAATATCTTTCCTTAAATAGTCATAGTTGGAGGCCTACCTCAGCCAGTGGTCGATGGAGTTCTGTCGCACTGCTCTAGCTTTCACTTCCTTCTCCTCAATGAGTGATCAACCTGAAACAATGCAAAGGAAATACAACAAAGCACGTAACCAAAAAAAAACAATGATCTATTTACTCACAAAGTCAAGAAGTCATGAGCTATCAAGTACATTACATACAAGACATAGGAAAACATCATTGATTGCATTAATAATGAAATAAGAGCAAGCTTACAACTGGAGCCTTGACGTCACAAGCCTTCTCAGAGGGATCCAACCAGCATGCTCTTCAAGCATTCACTCTTTGAAGATGGATCTCCCAACATACAAAGTCTTTCTCTCTCACTCACAAGTTTTTCATCAAGTCAGGGGCACTTCACAACCTTCCACAAGCTATCACCACTCTCACACTTATTCACACATACACTATCTATCTATCAAACTCAAAAGCACTAACAACATTGCTCAATCCAAGAATTTACCAACTAGCTAATCATAGAAAAGGTGAGTGTTTAAATAGGAGAAGCAGTCTCCATGAAAGGTGGGAGAGAGATCTTATCACCAAGGAAGGTAGCACAGTTGACAGAACTACCACACCAGGGAAGGAAGGGCGACATAAACTATGCCAACAACCAAGTTTGGAGTCATCCAGAAGGCCGACTGTTGGAACAAATTTGCCCAATATGGATCATCGCGAGTACATAACTGATCTTTAGTGCTGACATTGCTAGTGAGCAATGTAGCCAGTCAGATCATCGCTAAAGATAGTAAGTAACCTCGCGTTGGAGCATGAAATTGGACCATCACAAGAATCAGATGTACTTCCACGCTGACAGCATGGCTGGACTGTTTATGAGTGCCCTTCAGTGTGTATATTAAGTCCATAGTCACGATGAGGCAGATAACTTAGGAAAAGTGGGTCAATTGGCAGCATAAGAGAGCATTTGTTCAGTATGAGCATGTTTGACTTAGACACATGACACAGTAGATGGATTGGGAGTGAAGGTAGTGACAAATTACTGTGTAACACTCACTTCATCATTATGAGCAACAAACACTGAGGGAAGAGTTGATGACCCAAAGTTGTTAAACTTATACAACCTTGTAGAATCATTAGCAATATGAGTAACTAAAATCTGTCTAGGATCTCTTAGGTCCTTAATTGCAATATCGTGAGGTGAAAATTCAATAGTTTTACCTTCACTTGAATGAGTTATCTGATATACAGATAGAAGGTTGTAGGATAAGCTTGGAACATAGAATACATCATTAAATTGACCATTGTGTAGATGAACAGTTCCAGTCCCTAGAACACTAAGAGATATATTGCTGGGAAGAAGACCCCCCCATAGCAAGTTTTTGGGGCTTAAAGCTCGAGTTTTGGTCAATGAAATGTAAACACCCCAAAAAATTGTAAATTAATGGAAAGTGTGTCAGCCTACCCATGGTCGGCAGACCATGGGATTGTATAAATAGAGCAAGGCTCTAGGTGTAAAGGGAGTCTGGAGTCTTGGAGAGAAATAATAGATATATATGAAGGCATGGTTAGAATATAGAGGTGAATCTAAAGTGTATTCGGTCGTAGTAGAGGGTAGAGGCTCTGCACCTGAGTGTGAAGAGGCCTAGAGTTCATAGTTGAGTGCATGGACCCCTGCAGCTGAGTGCGCAAGAAGGACTCGAGTCTGTACTAGATCAAGCTTGAAGGCACTATTAATAAATATCAGTCGGTTTGATATATTTTTCATTTGGTTCATAGATCTTTAATTGAATGTTATGTGTTGATGATACCTATTTATTTATCTGCACGTACTTATATGTATGTTGATGATTGAGAATCTTCTTAGTAATTAACGAACAAACCCTAATTAAGGAAGAATCAGGTAATTAACATTGATCACACTGTGGCTAAAGCTGCGCGAAGGAAACTCCACAGAACACCAGAAGCTTTTGGGTACACGTAATCAAGTAAGCGCGAGGGTTGGATCGGGCACCGATCTCCCACATCAAGACATCCCTAGGGTGCAGAAACCTAGTTCCAGCACCCTCCCATACTACCTCGAGTGAGACCTCACTCCGCGCTCCATAGATTGTTGTCGAAAGGGCGAGTAGTACCAAGATTTGCTTGGCTAAACTCACTGCTGAACCTGGGTCAGGCTCCACGTATGCAACAATTGGTCCATTGCCAGGACTACAATTTGCCTAAGGGATGTCTAATGTCGTGCCACTGGAACCCAACAAAGGAGGAAATTGAAGAGTGGTTGGATTAGAATATTCACGAGTTCATGGCACATGAAAACAAAACTCCACAGCTATCGGAGAAAACGTGGCTAGATTGCTACGTGTATACAGAAATCCACGAGATTTTATTTGCATCCTTTCCATCTGAACTGTATGATTGGATCACGATATTAGCCAACAGATATGGAAGGTATAAGCTCGACCAACCAATAGTGTGGACCTTGAAGTTGGTGCGCAGACTAGAGGCATCAAAAGACAAGATCGTGTGAGTTGTGGACCACTGGCTTGACTGGCTAATAGGGGGATTCATCACTGAGTTCGCGATAGACACAACTATGAGCTACAATGAAGCGGAATGACATTTTCTCAAAGGACCGTGAGGTAAGTCCATCAAATATTTGAATACCTAGATTAAAATGATGTTATGTGAAAAGTGGGTTATGCAAATACATTAATGTTTGGAACAATGCAAAGAAGAAAGATCTACAAAGGTAGCGAGGAATTAGAAAACGGTCCCCTGATTCCACCTTCACGAGAGAGTGACAAAGAGCTCGCTCGGTTCTCTCCAAGAAGTGTGGTTAGTTTGATAAAGTAGCGCATTCCATAATTACCACCTCCACCCATGCCACCACCCACTTCTCCTCCCTCACCTCCATATCCTCCCACTCCACCTTCATCAATCCTGCAGTTCAGCAGTTCGAGCGTGATCAAGCTATCTATATTTAGAGGAGTAGGAAATGAGGACCCACACCAGTTCTAGTTCATGGTAAGAGTAGTGTGGGAAGCGCAAGGGGTCATGGACGATAACATTAAGAAGGCTACATTGGTGAGTGCATTGCAGGATCGCGCGTTGACTTGGTATATAAAGCACTCTAATGATCACCCAAATGCAGGGATAGAAGAGATCCAAAATACGTTGAACAAAGAATTTAGCTGGCTGAAATCAGAGACATAATCAATCATCGTGTTTAAAGAGATCACGATGCTTGTGGGCGAGACTCCCTGGGATCTGGATCAACGGCTGAAAAGTACAATCTGCAAGGCTAATATGATGCTGATGGATGCATAGCACCACACATGGTTTTTTGCCTTTCTAACACCGCACCTGTGGACGACGCTGTCACAATAGAAGCTTTCAACCCAGGCTGAAGCATTGGAAATGATGATGAGGTTACATGAGACCTCGATACCAGACCCTGGGTTGGGAGTTCAACAAATCCACGCGCAACTATAGAATCTGTGCTTGGAGATGCAGAGTTTGAAGCAGGATAGGGCACCACGGCCAGAGGCATGCGAAGAAGTATGGTGTATAAAAAGTAAAGGTTAGGGTCACGACAAGGATAACTATCCAGTATTCATGAACTATTTGGCAGGTGGGGGGCCAATGCCATTGAGATGAAAAGCACAGGCAGGGCCAAGTGTGACACCCACATTATGGTGTGCAATCTGCCAGGTAGGGAGATGTAGTGTACCTAAGGGGGATAATATGGGGTACAAAGGGAGGTACCCAAGGGAATAATGTAATAATGGGATGGGCCATAGTAATAAATAAGGTGGTTAACCTGTATCATGCAAGGGACCATAAGTAGTTAGTAATAATGTAATCGGCCCATGGTATTAGATAGATGGTATTGAGGGAACCATGGTATTGACCCATGGTATTGTATGTATGAGGCCTATATAGAGGCTAGAGACTCCACATTGAGAGATGTCAAGGAATATTGTATCAACAACCATATGGCTTGTGGAGTGTTCTCCTTCCTTAAGGAGTGAATGTATGGCGTTGCCCTACCTTAAGGGCTTGATCAATAAAAAAACATTTCTATCTATTTCTATCTTGTTATTTCTTGGGTATATGTGTATTTTCATATATTTTCATATCAGATCTATAACAAGTGGTATCAGAGCTATGACAAGGGAAAACACACGACAGACAACTGTCGCTTACTGCAGAAGTATGCACAGGCTCCACAACAACTGTTTTGTAATTTTTGTAGGTTAGTATGTCACGACGAGCACGCTTGTCACAACTACGAGCTAATGATGGATCGGACGCAAACATATAGGATGCAGATAGAAATGCGAGCCCTAGGCCCTGCTGCAGGGATAGCACACGCCAGATTTTAGGGGAAAGGTCAAGGACAAGGAGGAATGGGACCAAGAAGGGGCTATAGATAGTTGATTTGTTACAATTGCAGAAGACTAGGGCACTACGCCCGCGATTGTACTAATTTGATGAGGATATCTTGTTCGTAATCTGCTCAGTTTGATCATGAACCAGTGGATTTCCCTACGTTGATCACACAGATGCGTGAAGAAGGGGTACTCCAACCTCCTCCAACTCAAAATATCCAAATAATGAGATTTGAACCCCGCGAAGAAGACCCCAACATAAAAATGATGCTCAGGAGTGGTGCGACCATAGGGGAAGATAAGGGGAAGTAGCCTGTGGAGGATACATGGGTTTGTAAGGCTCCTACAAAAGACCTTGAGTTTGACTTGGAACGCACAAAGGAAACGTTTATGGAAGCTAAGAGGAGCTTCACGGAAGCCTCCACTTTAGGTAGTAAGGACCAACCAAAGTCGTAAATGGATCCTTCCATGCTTACTATATTTCTAGATACTTGCATGAAGCTGCTATGTGACAATAAGGTAGTTAAAGGAATACAAGAGTTGATCACTCGGTGCGCTAGGTCGGGAGAGCCGTGCATAGTGCAAAAACTGGGAAAGCATACATTGTGCACCAGGAGGGAAATGAGATTGATGACGTAGATTGGTGAATACGAAATGGATCAGGTTATCCTAGACCTGGGGTCAGATGTGAATGTGTTACCTAAGCAAAACTAGGAAGGCATTGGTAGGCCCATGTTGTAGTGGTCCCCTATTCAATTATGAATTACAAACCAACAGAAGATCGTGCCCATGGGAAGGTTGCAAGGAGTAACTGTTGATATCGAAGACGCGAGCACATAGATGGACTTTGAAGTGATAGAGATTGTTGATGACATCAATCCTTATCCCACGTTGTTAGGAATAGACTGGGCGATTGATATGAATGGATTCATCAATATGAAGAAGAAGAAGATGATATTCGAGAAAAAGTCACTATGCATAGTAGTCCCGTTAGACCCATCTAAAGGAGCGCACTACACTGAACCTGTGCGCAATGACCAAAGTGACGATGGGCTGGATTTCATTTACCAGATAATTACGTAGGACCAGGATCAAGTGAACCTAACTATGGATGGAAGAATCTCGTGGGAGCGCGACAGCTCCTACACTTCGGATTCAGACGAGGAAGTAGAATGCTGGCAGAACCAGTTGCACAAGGTGACGACGTTAAACTGCAACATGATGATTAGATCACTCCGTCATATAACGATAGAGGCAAGGGAACTGCCAACACATGATGAAGTGACAGTGGTAGAGGAATTCCTGGACAAGATTGAAAGCGTAGTATAGGAATAGTAGTGGTACGTGACATTGGAAGGGGCACTGTGCGCGTTGCCTGCACGAGGGAGTAGTATACATCAAAATACCATGTTAATCTGGTGCAAGGGTAAAAGGAGAATGTGTCTATGGGTTGGAAGCCCCCAACATTGGATGAAAATTAGGCAGCTAGGATAGAGAAGTTTGCGCTTTCATTTGTATCAACGGACGTGGGATATGCCGTCCACAACTGCACACTCCAAATTAAGGATCGACACTTGGAACTAGCAATAGCCACAGGAAAAGCAATGCGCAACACAAACATTCTACATAAAATCATTCTGGAAGTTATGTAGGATCCTAAACAAGATTCACCAGGCTAGACGAACTGATTGGGACCTGTGTGTACCAGCAGTTCAATGGGCCCATAGGGTCTTGTACAAGCCTGTAAGTGCAGGGACGATCTCAAAGAGGACGAGAAAAGTCGAGGCCATATTTTTGGGAGCAAGGAATCCTCACATACTTAGAACAGCATGTGAGGACCAGGGCGCAAGAATTATGCAGCTGCACGGGGTCACCCATATGAAAATCCAAGAAGCCATTCGACGGAGGACCTGTAAGTTTCGCGAACTCAAAGATTGGGTACGACCGAGGAAGAAAAGTGAATTGGATCTCAAATCTGTGCAAGCTCATCATGGAAATAATATAGGAATGACAGGAGAAGATAGGGACCAAAGTACGACTACAGTAGAACCTTTCCACCGAGAAGTTGTGGCTCTGCTACCATGGCTGTGTCCGCACCTTACTAAACAAAGGAACTAAGGGAGCACACCATATAAGGAAGAATGCGACGCGCTGTCTAACGCAAGGGTAATTGAAGGGTGCCTATAGACTAGGCTGGAAGGTGTAGGGAAGCCTTGCACAAGTGGTGTGACCACCTGACTATCTGCAGAAAGCACGGTCTCAATGCTCCAAGCAGTTGAAAGAGAGCACACGGCTATAAACAAGTTTGTAGGAGAGTTGCGCGAGAAGGAGGTCAAGCACTGGGTTAGTATGTCATAGGGGTTGCGGTTGTGCATAAGGGGCTGTGATGCTACATGGGTAGGTAGGGAAGTGACCATTGGTATCAATGTTCATGACAAGAGGTCCAATTTTGAGGAAAAAAGGAGTGGGCGACGGGTAATTAAGACATAAATTAAGAATGAGATTTGGGACGATCTACCACAAAAATGGAATTAATGACTTAGAAGTGGGGGGAAGGGTCAAATTCAAATTCAAAAGATGCTATAAAACCACTAGGGCTAGCCACAAGGCAACACTTACCTGTTTGAGAATTAAGCAAGTACATAGCACTGAGTGACGCGTACTCTTACCACCCTCAACTCTAGACACGATGACGGCTACGAGAGCAAGAGTATGATTCGCGGAAGTTACCCCAGAGCCTTGTATGATCCAGGAGGAGCCTGGAGAGGTGGCAGCTGCACTAGAGGTTCCAAAGTCACTGCGCATGCCGTGACCACAGAAAGACAAGCAAACAATGGGGCCAATGTGGGTATCACCATGGAACCCACGATTTAGTAAATTGTTAATGGTAGAGAAGGGAAACGACATCACCCTTGAAACAGAGGAGGAGGAGGAAGATTTGCAAGCTCTGATTGTGCAAGTTGAAGCATAGGACGATGAGACGAAGAATGTCTCCCAAGTTCCTTCGACGATAAAGTTACCCCCCTACATCCCCCCATGGAAGGGGAAAGCCAAGATATCGAAGGACCTAGAGGCCACGAAGAGTGCACTCCAGACCCTGCTCCTTCCTGATGAAATAAGGTTTGAAGGTCCACCGTTGGGATAGGTACCTAATATGAAGTTCGAAGATTGAGACCTCGTGAATGGCAAGAAGTTCCCACAATTGGCCGCGGAGAAATTACTGAAGCAGAAATGGCTACGCGGTGTAGAGAGGGTTGGGCTACTCCATCTACGATGGATATCCCACTACCACCACGTGCCCGTCACCATTTCTTTCATCTGGAAGCTACTATGACTAGTACATGATGGGTGTCCCTAGCTGGAGGAGATGATTCCCATCACAGCCGATCTAATTCACTGGATTTCTTGGTTGCCCATCAAAGGAAACGACCCCGCAGCCATAGCAGGAAAGAGCAACAACTTAGCCCTCGTAGAAGCTATGAAGGCCAAATATAATATGGAGAAGAGGAAGTGAGGGTACACAATAGAAAGCATCAAGGACCAAGGGGTGCGTGTAGCGACCCAATTGCTAGTTGGCAAGCTGATGAGGAAATGCCGCGTAGACGAAGTGTCAGCTTTTGTAATTGCATTGGAAGAGCACTACGCAGAGGGGGTCTAGTTCAACTGGGTTCAGTTCCTCTGTGACGAGTTTTTGACAAATTGTAGGGAAGCCTAGGAGTAGGGTAAGACCTTCCACTATGTGTGGTTTCTCTTATCCATCCTATTGGTTGTAGGAGAGCTTCCGAACGACATTTAATTTCCCACGGTTGAGAATGACCTACCCAAAGCCGCGAGGTACACCTTGCTATGGGATACGAAGGATGCAACAAGGATTCGTGAGATAAAGGTGTTTTGGGTGTTCATGGATGTGAGCATATGAACCTGGATGAACCATAGGCCACACTTGTCCCCTAACAGCTTGCAAAGCATGACAGAATTCAGGGCGAATATGCATAACTTGTATATCCGGGCACATAAGGATCCCAAATGCAAATGGCTGAAGCTCCTGTTCATCGCAACAAACAATGCAATATTTTCGGTGATGGAGTCGTGGCCTCCACAATGGTGCGCCCCAGACTTGGAAGCAATGGAGAAGATTGTCGAGCAGTAACAGAAGAAGGACACCAAGCTATGCATTGCACAACTGGCTGAAAGAATGCACCAGGAACAAGAGGTGGCCACATAGCTGAAGGAGGCTGAGGCAACAACGATAGAGACTACAACCGTGTTAGCAGACATAGCATACAACCGAACAGTGTGCTACGAATACCCAAACTGTGCATGACCTCTAGGATGGACTTCATGCAAGGATCATTGCACCAGCCGAGTGACTCGGGACGACTCACGATGATTGTGTTGAGGGCCCGTTGGGCAGCGAATCCCCCCATAGCAAGTTTTTGGGGCTTAAAGCCCGAGTTTTGGTAAGTGAAATGTAAAAACCCCACAAAATGTGGGCACAGAGCCAAAGAGTCTAGGGTTGTCCGCCCTAAAATAATGTAAATTAATGAAAAGTGTGTCGACCTACCCATGGTTCGCGGACAATGGAATTGTATAAGAATAGAGCAAGGCTCTAGGTGTAAGGGAGTCTGGAGTCTTGGACAGAAATAATAGATAGATACGAAGGCATGGTTAGACTATAAAGGTGAATCTAAAGTGTATTTGGTCGTAGTAGAGGGTAGAGGCTCCGTACTAAGTGTGCAAATGCCTAGAAGAGTCCACAGCTGAGTGCACAGACCCCTGCAGCTGAGTGTGTAGGAAGGAGTCGAATCTGTACTCGATCAAGCTTGAAGGCACTATTAATAAAGATCAGTTGGTTTGATATATTTTGCATTGGGTTCATAGATATGTAATTGAATGTTATGTGTTGATGATACTTGTTTATTTATCTGTGTGCACTTATATGTATGCTGATGATTGAGAATCTTCTTAGTAATTATTGAACAAACCATAATTAAGGAAGAATCAGGTAATTAACATTGATCACACTTCGACCGAAGTTGCGCGAAGGTGGCTCCATAGAACACCAGAATCTTTTGGGAGCGAGTAATATAGTAAGTGTGAAGGTTGTATTGGGCACCGATCTCCCACATTAAGACATCCCTAAGATGTGGAAACCTGGTTCCAGGACCCTCCCATACTACCTCGGGTGAGACCTCAGTCCGTGATCCACATATTGTTACCGAAAGGGTGAGTAGTACTGGGATTTTCTTGGCTAAACTCATTGTTGAACTTGGGTTAGGCCCCATGTAGCCAACATCTATCATCACCAACTTATATATTTTTGGTGTTACAGTCAATTAAAGAAGAAAACATGGCTTTGTTTTTGGCCATGTTGTCAGGCCAGGTAGTAACTCCATAAAATTCAATTCATGTTATTCCTTTAGGTTGGTATTTATTATATACATGAGGGAGACTGTTCACTTCATCTCCTGATGACTGTTCATATTACTTAATTATTTATTTACATTATATTCACCCAATCTTGATGATTAGGTGTCAATATTCCCCCCCCTTAATCTGAAGGGATGTTGGTGAGTCCAAGAATCATTATGAATCGTTCAAGCTTTTCTCTTCCAAGTGCTTTGGTGAATATGTCAGCAATTTGCTCATTTGTGGAACGATGATGGAGATGGATTGTTTTGGCCTCAACATGATGTTGAATCAGATGATATTTGATATTGATGTGCTTTGTTCGATCATGGAACTTTGGGTTCTTGGTCAACTTTATTGCAGAGGTATTGTCAATCATGAATGGAGTTGATTGTACTTGTTTTACCTGCAAATCTTCAAGAATTTTCCTGAGCCACACAATTTCTTTTGTTTCTTCAGTTGCTGCCACGTATTCTACTTCTATTATGGAATCTGCTGGAACTGATTGTTTGCATGATCTCTAGGAGATAGCTCCTGATCCAAGACTCATAGCATATCCTGAAGTAGATACCCCATTTTCTTTGTCTCCATCGAAGTCTAAATCAGAGTATCTAATCAAACTGAAGTCGTCCACCTGTGTATACTTGATTCCAAAGTCTTGAGCTCCCTTCAAGTACCTTAGAACTCTTTTTGTAGCAGACCAATGTCCTTCACAAGGATTTTGCATAAACCTGGAGAGGATTCCAACAACAAATGAAATGTTTGGTTTGGTAGTAGTTAGGTAGTTGAGACTTTCTAAAAGCTATCTCTATTTTGTTGCATCCTCAAATTATTTTCCTTCAATAGATGTAAGCTTTGAGTTTTGTTCCATTAGAGTAGTAAGAGGATTACATTCTGTCATGCCAAACCTGTTCAACAGATCTCCAATGTATTTCTTTTGAGAAAGAAATATGGACTTTAGATGTTGGGTTACTTCAGTACCAAGATAGTAATGAACATAGCCCAAATTAGTCATCTCAAAACTTTTCCCCAATTCCTTCTTTATGGATGCAATGTAGCTTTCATTGTTCACTGTCATCAAAAGATCATATACATATACTATAAGATATACAACTGTTTTTCCAACTTTCTTGACAAATAAAGTTGCATCATCAAGATCATAATGTTTGAAATTGAATTTCAGAAGATGCTTAGTTAGTTTTTCATACCAGGCTCGCGGTGCTTGTTTGAGGCCATACAAGGACTTCACAAGTTTGCATACTTTATGTTCATGTCCTTTCACAAAAAATCCTTCAAGTTAGGACATAAAAACATTCTCTTTTAGATCTCAATTCCAGCAAGAAATTTTTACATCCATTTGATGGACTTTCCAACCGTTTTGAGCTACTAGGGCAAAGAGTGTCCGAATGGTAGCCCATTTTGCTGTGGGGGTAAAAGTCTCCTCATAATCGACCCCTTCCTTCTGTGCAAAACCTTTTGCCACAAGCCTAGCTTTGTGCTTGTCAAGTGAGCCATCAGCTTTATACTTGTTCTTGTAGACCCACTTGTAGCCAATTGGTTTGGTTCCTAATGGAGGATCAATTAGCTTCCAAGTGTCATTCTTTATAAGGGCATCATACTCCTTTTGCATCGCTTCTTTCCATTCATCATGAGAAGCAGCTTATTTTAAGGAAGTTGGTTCGAAATATGTAGACAAGTTCAATTCACAATCATAAGAAACATCCATATCAACAGGTGAATTAGAGTCATCTACATCACCTCCATTTTGCTGGTTTGAATTTCTAGTTCCTATCTTTCCAACCTCATCAGGATGAACACTTTCAAGTGTCTTTGTTAGCCACTTTGGGGGACCTTTCTCAGATGGTCCAAGATGCTCCATTGATTGAGTTGGGTCTGAATCAAGATTGAGTCTCCCAATTCTATCAATCACATCACTTAAAGCATCATCTGTTGTTGGAGTCTCATGCGAGGGAGAGTGTTCTTCAAAAGAAGATTCCACATGTTGATCTAGTATAGGAATCCCCCCTTCAAGATGTGGAATCTGATTATCAAATTATTGAAATGATTTTTCTTTTGCAAATCTTTCCAAGCGATCAAGTTGCCGCTCAACAACATTGTTAGTTTTGGATGATTCAAGAAAAATTACATCTCTATATATAACAAACTTTTTATTTACTTCGTCGTAGAGACGATATGCTTTGGAGGTGTTTGAATACCCCAGAAAGATACACTTATGACTTCTTGCACCAAGTTTGTTTCTATGTACCTTGGTATCAAGGCATAACAGGTGGAACCAAAGACTCTGAGATGCTTTACCGAAGGAACATGCCCATACCACATTTCATATGGAGTCTTGTTTCTAATAGCATTAGATGGACATATTCTTTATATATGCAGCACATAGAACAACATCAGCCCAAAACATTATCTTTACATTTTTTAAGAAGAGAATGGATTGTACCATATTTAAGATTGTCCTATTCATTCTTTTGGCTACACCATTCTGTTGGGGATTATAAGGTATAGTTGTTTGATGTTTGATCCCATGTTGGCGAAGATAGTTTTAAAATTCATTTGATGTGTATTCTTTTCCATTATCAGTGGGAATAGACCCAATATGAGATTGTGCATCATTTTCAATCCATTTATGAAAGTTCTTGAATGTTTGAAAAGCATCAGATTTGTTCTTCAATAAATAAACCCAACACATTCTGCTATAGTCATCAATAAATGTCATCATATATTTATTCCATTTGCAGAAGGAACATGAATTGGACCACATAAATCTGAATGAATGAGTTCAATTTTTCTATGCACTCTTGAATTTGAATCATGAAAAGATGTTTGCTGTGCTTTCCTAGAATACAAGCATCACATTGTTTAAATTTCCTAGGAATTGCAGGCAAACCAACAACACCACTTTTCTTCAACAAGCAGAGGCTATCATAGTTCAAATGCCAAATCTAGCACGCCATAATAAACTTGATGGAAGTGTACCTTCTATTAGAGTCGCTCTTGTCAGTCCTATGTCAAAGATCAAAACTTTTTCTGCATCTCATTTTTAGGTGTCTCGCTCCATTCACTCAGTTGCATTCCACTAGAGGCATGCCATAATCTGACGGAAGGGTCTTGTCAGTTCATTCCCCTCATGTCTTGTACTTGCTGGCTTAGGTCTTTTCATCAAAGTTATTAAATCCATGATAGTCAATGTTTGATCTTTTAATGGACAAGACTCATTTTAGTCATTAGGTCTAGGGTTTGCAAATTGTTGTTCTCAAAGTGCTTCAATAATACTTGCAGGCCAGAGGAAGGTTCAATAATTCACTCAAATGATGTTATGAGTAATAAAAGATGAATTTTAGAAACATGAGAGAGGTTTTTGTCCACAATAGGCCAAGGAAGAAAAACCTCCTTCACTTTTTACACAGGTGTCATGGTTTTAGAGAATGTCAAAAATACAATTGCCTCGGGAGAATTGATGCACCTCTAAAGTGACCTTGTGAAAATCAAGTTTTGTCCTCACTTGGTTAGCCAAATGACTTGCTGGATGCATAAATAGATAACTAGAAATAAATAGCTTTCCAATGAGCTATCATGAGCTCAATTTGGAGTTGAGAAACACCTTCAAAAGGTGACTCCAACAACGCTCTGCCTTGGGGTAGCCTCATTTGGCACACTTTGACCAGTCTTGGCAGATTTTCTTTTTGATAAGGCAAATGACCTCCAAATTGACAAATTCAGTTCGGTTGGAACATAGAATCAAATAAATTTCCAACGCGCTATCCTACACCCAATTTGGACACCAGGAAGGCCTCCAAAAGTCTCTTGCAAAAAGCGCTACGCACAGGCTCTATGCGTCGCGCACGTGGCGCGCGCTTATGCTAGGGAGCTCTAAATTGCAAAAAAAATTATATTTTTGGATTCAACATGAAAAATCATGACTTCTGGTACATGGCCGAGAAGTTTGGGCAAGTTTTGAGTCCTCAGGAGGTAAAAACCACTCACCAAATGACCTTTCTGCCCCTATTTTGACACATAGGAAGCAGTCTTGGGTGATTGAGGTTTTGGAGAGGAAAATGGGAAAAAAATTTAGAAATTCCACTTGGGTTGGAAATTTGACTCAAAGACCTTTCCAACTAGCTATTCTGCGCCCAATCTGGACATCGGGAAGGCCTCCAAAAGTCTCCTACAAAATAGTGTCATGCACAGGTTCTATGCACCGCGCACGTGGCACACACTTATGCTAGGGAGCTCTAAATTGCAAAAAAATTATATTTTTAGATTCGGCATGAAAAATCATGAATGATGGTGCATGGCCAAGAAATTTGGGCAAGTTTTGAGTCCCTGAACCTCTCCATCTGTCGTTTGGGTGGAATATGCAATGCTGGCAAACGGTTGGCTCTTCGACTTCAGTTCATTAATGATGATTGAGCGACTCCCTATCTTCATCGATTTGCTTTCCGACCTTTGAGGTTATTTATGGTATTCAAAATAATTTGTAAAGGGTGTGAATTTCTGGGAGCAGTGTGGAGGAAAAACCTAGCACTTGCATTGTACAGTTTTGACAGAGATTTTAATGAAATGATATAGCTCTGATTTAGGAGACTCATGTGGTGTGATTTTAGCAATTTGTTTCTTCTCTCTGTTTCATATGTAATTTGTAATGTTTTGCAGTTCATTCATATTTCATTTCCAGTTGAATGCTTTTTAAGTATGAGAGGCAGAATCCATTTAGTTGCTCTGCCTTGGGAAGACATTCATGTTCTGTGTTCCTCTTCTGTCTGAAAAGGATTCATCACCTATGCCCTTTTCAGCTTCTCATATAGTCTTTCCACTCCATATTATTCAAATTTGATTGCTAAACTTACTGCCTATCATGCCTCAAGAAAAAATCTATGGCTTTGATTTAATTTCTCAGCTTATGCTGTCCTTTGTCCCCATACAACCCAAAAAACTCAGTCATTCATCAAATTACCTCTTTCATATCTGTTTACTAGCCTAAAATCAGTTTCCTATTTCGGTCATCTCCAGCCCCATTGATTTCCTCTCACTGAGCGTGACCCAAAGAGAGCCCTCTCCTGTTCTGGTAGGGCTAGCTACCAGACTGAGCATGGTTTGTGGTTACCCTGAATTTTGCCTTCCTTCAGCCTAAGGCAGATTTAGGCTCTAACATAGTGGCGACTCCACTAGGGAAAAAAATGGTTTGCTTGAAGATTGTTTTGCCCCAGTACATCTATCAAGCTCAGATCTGATGGTTGATGGTGAACAACGATCAGACATAAGAAGACGGCTGAAATCATTCACCTAGTGACTCCTTTCAATAAAGAATCTAGCAACCAGTGCTTCATGGTGACTCCACTACAGAGGGATCAGTAGCTTTGAGATTTTTAAAATGGAGCGGATTGCAAGAAGATACGCTCCCATGAGCCGAGATCACATTCCAGGCTTTCCAAATAATATTTCGAAAGTAGATTGGTCAAGGAATTTGCCTACGTTTAAAGATGATGGTAGGAAGGATGCTGCTTTACATCTAGTTATATTTCACATGCATATTCGCAAGTTGAAAGTTGATTTTCCTTAAGATTTCCTGGTGAAGATATTCCTGGCCACTCTAGAAGATGAAGCCCAATCTTGGTATGAAAGTTGGCTGCCTCCCTGTATTTACTGTTTAAAGGATTTTCATGCCCTGTTCATTGAAAGATATAAAGACTCTTATCCATCATTAAATCTAGTTTAGGACTGTTGCAAACATGCTTCTACTTTTATTGAAAGCCTTGAAAAATACTATGAGGATGATAATTTTATGGATGATGAGATCATGGAAGCCTTGTAGGAGAATCCATTTCAACAACATGAAGAGAAACTAGAGGAGTCCCATCAAGATGCTCAGGAAACTTTGTAGCAGAATCAAGATCTTTGTATGGTGGAAAATGAAGGAATTTTGCATCTTGATAGTCAACATGAATTACATGAAATAGATCAGTAGGTTGAAGAGTTCAATATGGCTGAAAGTGATGAAAGAAAAAGTGTCGGTTCAGATCTGTACATAGAAGAAGACAACATGCAAGGAAGTCCAGTTCTAATTCCAGAATGTGATAATGTCAAGTCACCCATTTCAGATTCAGATTCAGATTGTGATGAACAAGAATACCTTGTGCTAAATCTCACAAAGGAGATGTCTGCTG
Organism: Pinus taeda; assembly: GCA_000404065.3. Taxonomy (NCBI): domain Eukaryota; kingdom Viridiplantae; phylum Streptophyta; class Pinopsida; order Pinales; family Pinaceae; genus Pinus; species Pinus taeda. The sequence goes on along the minus strand of APFE030283541.1, from coordinate 61,455 downwards.
CTGAAAAAATATGGAATAAAGAAAACAGAGTTTTGGATCCAAATGTTCTCATGTCGTTAGAACACAACCTTCATGAAGAGGAAATCCAGTCAGTTCATGAAAAACAAGATGAGGTCTTCACTCTAGTAAGTGAAAACATTCCTTTGAATGAATTTGTTGACACCTAATCCGAAATGGATGGGTGAACTGGACAGTCATCAAGAAGATGAACTGATCCGTCATGTTTGTGTATATAAATGTGTATTAGCTAATGAATAAGATATCAGTTTCTCTCGCTCATTCTGGAGTTACCCTGGCCTGACATGGTATCAGAGCACAGGTCCCAGAAATAGTTGTAACTCCTGCTGTCCTGAGAGCTGCTCAGTCCTGAGCACTACTCTGACATTGATTCCCTGGCCCTGCACGCTGCCTACACTGCTGAGTGATAGGCTTCTCAGAGAACGCCTCCCTGGCCTGATAACGCCTCTGCGTACCTGACATGGTACCTGAAGACTGCGTACTCCTCGGTAACGCGACTGTTCTTCTTACAATCTCCCAATTCAAGAGGTAATGCACTGTTTTTCATTGTTAAAGTCGAGAGGCTCCCGTTTGCACTGTTTTCTTTCCACTGTTAATATCCGCCAGTAGGCTCCCATACCGGCCTGAGAGGCTCCCGTATCAAAATTGAAAATGAAATGCATTTAAGCAATTTAGCATGGTTTTCTTCCGCCCCGGATTCGAAACCCGTCAGGGTTTGAGAAGTTCACAAATAACTAAAAAGCGGTTGTGAAGGGGTGTGCTCGTTTTGAGTATAATGTACAACGTTCAGCACTCTTTGTTGGGTATGGATCTGTAAATTTCGGTATTGCCTGACCGAACCAATTTTCCTCCGAACCGTAGCCGTGATCGGCCATCAGTTCTGTGCTCCTTACCCAATCTTATTAACGATATAGAAGAGGGTCGTTATCTTCAGCGGTGGCGATTTCAATATCTTGGACAGCAATGGAAACCTGTTTCTTGCTGTCGATGGTAGGGCATTCAGCCTCAGAGACACACGGATTCTGAGAAACCAATATGGGAATCATTCATAGTTTTTTTGGAAAACCTTCACTTGGTCTTTCGATGGGAGATCATGTTGACAAAAACTGCAACACGAAATCTTGTTTTTAATTCGAATTGTCCGCTCTGTTTTGTCTGGAGATGCGTGCGTTTGTAGTGATAAGCGTGCAGTCTCGCTATATAAGTTGATCAGTCCCGTGATACCCTCTGCGATTTCAGTTATTTTGAATATGGCCTGATATATATTATAGCAGAATTTTGAAGTGTAGCAGAATTTTGAATAGCCTGATATATATTATATGGTGATTTAAAGCAGAGATAAATATGGTGATAACAGAATTTTGAATATGGCCTGATTTTGAATATGGAATGATTTTGAATATAAATATGGTGATATATATGGTGATATAAAGCAGAATTTGAAATGATTTTTTTCCATATCAAAATCATTTTTAAAGCAGAGATATATATATGGTGATATATGTAGCAGAATTTTTTCTCCCTATCAAAATCATTTTTTAAAGCAGCGGAAGTTTTTTAAGAGCAATTCTTTTTTTTTTTCGCCATCAGAAGTATATATCAGCAAAAGTTTTTTATATCAGCAGAAGTAACCTTTTATAGAATGCATTCATCATCTCTATGATAGGAATAGTTCTCACTGGCAAGGAGAACTATCCTAACTGGTCCCGGATGGTACAACACACCCTCATTTTCAATGAGCTGTGGAAAGGAGTGTGTGTCGGAGAAGGAGACAGTGACCCAGAAAAGCCTACATCGGACAAAGAGCTCGCCGTTTGGGAAAACAAGAATAGAAAAGCATATGCATTAATAGCAGCATCTGTAAATAAGGAGGTGAGTCGTCACATTTCAACATGTTCAACTGCCTTTGAAGCTTTACAAAAGCTGAAAGAGCTCTATGACTCACATTCTGCACTTGAAGTCGTCCAACTTATGATTAAACTCTTCACTCTTGAACTGCAAAATAATGACCCTCTTGCTCTTGCATCTGAAAAAAAATCTATAGTGCATGATATCAAATCCACTAAAGTTGAGCTAGATATATCTCTTATTGCTTTTCTCAAGGCATTGTATCCTACATACTCCAATTATCTTGAGTCTTTGCAAGCAAATGGAAATGTCAAGGATATAACCTTTGACTCTCTTGTGAAAACGTTTGCTGAAAGAGAAAAATCCTTTGGAAAGAAGACAGTCCCTGAATCTTCTGAAGAGACTGTATGCATGGCTAATAAAGAAAAATATCCTGCTCAAGATTCTATAAGAGGAAGAGGTAGATGAAGAGGAAGAGGAAGATACTTCAGAGGCAGGGGGGGCAGACATCCTCAAGGAGAAAAGGCAGATTTACATTGTATTCGCTGCAAAAGAAACGGATCACATGATGCCTCTACATGCAAGCTACCATGGGACAAAATTGAGCAGAGAAGAAACCAACAGAAAGGTAAAAATGATGATACAGACAAAGGTAAAGCACCTGAATCCGCTCACTATATTGAGGCACAATGTAACATTGG